>JAYESA010000008.1:63963285-64223285 GCA_036927795.1 Iris macrosiphon | reverse complement strand
CATCTAACCTAGTGCAACATCCAAAATTGGGCCAATCTCGGATTTTACCCAAAATTGACACAAAATCCTATGCCAAAGTCTGCAAACACATTCAAACAAGCTCCAATTTCCTCCCATGGGTAGCCCTAAGGTCTAGGAAGGTTTTAAAATACTAATTATACTATATTAGAGTAATTACTAAGAGAAAAGTTAGGGTTTACCTCTTGGGAGTTGGAATCCCAAGACCAAAGTCTCCAAAATCTCTAGAAATTATCACACCAAGCCTCCAAGCCTCCAAATCAAGCTCCTACACCAAATCTAGGCTCTACACACCTAGGTTAGAGGAAAATAAAAGGTTAGGGTTTGTATTTATAAGAGAAGTAAATGAGGGAAGAGAAGGAAAGTGGAAAACTTACTTGGAAATGGAAGAAGTGAAGAAGGAGAATGGAGAGTAAAAAATAAAGTGGAAGAAGTAAAAATGAAGGGAGGGGGTGTGTCCGGTCATGTAGAGAATATAGGGTTAGGGTTTCATTTAAACACAAGGACCAAAATACCCTTCACTAATACTCCTCCAAACTAAGGTTTAAGTTTAGGGTTTTCTAAATACATTCTAACTAATCCAAAATACTCCAACTAACTAATTAAAATCTAAATAACTATTCTAAACCAATAAATAAGTCTGACAAGGGTGTTGGTTGGGTCTAACAAGGGTTCACTAGGGTCTAACATGGGTCCAGACTAGTCAAAACCCTAAAACAACTAGTAAAAATAAATATACAACTAATTAAATATAAATACAAATATTTATGATCAATACACAATTTACCAAATTAAAATAAAAAAATATCCTGCCCTGGAAATGGGGTAGTGACAGACTTGTGGATTGTATCTTAATTCTTTTCTTCGTTATTCCATTCGTGCTTTATCTTTCTTAGATTTCATTGTGATTGCGTATAGTTACATTTGTGAGATACCATATTGTTCCTCTGTTTAAAGTTGAGATGATTGACATATACCATATATATATATTGTGTGAGATGTTTAGATTATAGAATTGACCCAGACATCGTTCTACCGCCAATGCTGCAGCGTAGGCTGGGCATTCACACGTACTCGTGCCCGAATATTCGGGTGTGGGTCGTGACACGTTACGAACATGAATATGGGCATACTGAACACGAACAGTGTGTATACACGAATATAAGCACACTGAACACGAGCAGTGTGTGAACACGAAATACAATAAATCAATACTCGATACACACGATGAAATACATGTGAAGGAGTATCCGCTGAACACGATAGAGGATAACATCTCCATACAGGATCCATGTAGTACCAGTTCGTGAAACCACTGCTAAAAATGTGTTACGACCCGCACTCGGATATTCGGGCACGAGTACGTGGGTACGCCCAGCCTACGCCGCAGCATCGGTGGTAGAACGCTGTGAGGGTCAATTCTACTATCTAAACATCTCACATAATATATATATGGTACCTGTCAATCATCTCAACTCCAAACGGAGGAACAATATGGTATCTCACAAATATAACTATACTAAATCATAATAAAAGCTAAGAAAGATAAAGCACGAATGGAATAACAAAAAAAAAGAATTAAGATACAATCCAAAATTCTGAAATAATATACATGTCATGAATCTCAATAACAGTCAAATACAAGTCCAGCAAAACAAACTAAACCTCCATAGGCTCTGGAACTAAGTCTTCTTGGTCTATAGGAGTATCCTCTAATAGTTTGCCCTCCTGTGATTCGTAGAATATAGGACACTGGTCTATGAGCCAATCATCTGAAAAATATATCCAGTCAAGATTGGAGTGAAGTACATACCTCTGAAAGCAGTCTCCAATACATAATCGAGCATATAAAATAGATAATAGAAAATAATACAAGATAACTAAACAACAGAATAAAATAAACTAGAGTGAACATGTAATGTACTGGTAAGAAAAATATGCAATAGAATATCTGCAATAAAAAGAAATAACTGAAATCTACCCAATGTGCCCTGGAATACAAGTTCATTATGTGATCGGTTTAGGTTGAACACGAATACAATAAGGTAACTCGATTATAAGTGTGGTATATAATCGACATGTATACGAATACACTGGGGATTGATCACATAATCAACTCCTAGTCCCCCATCACCAACTAATACCAATGGATCCAATCACAATACGTTACGAACACGAATATGGGCACACTGAACACGAGCAGTGTGTATACACGAATATAAGCACACTGAACATGAGCAGTATTTGAACACGAAATACAATAAATCAATACTCGATACACATGATAAAATATATGTGAAGGAGTACCCGCTGAACACGGTAGGGGATAATATCTCTTAACAGTATCCATGTAGTACCAGTCCATGAAACCACTGTATCAAAATCAAGTATATATTTCTAGAACATAAGATATATACACTATTATAAAATAAAAACTCATAGAGAAATATACTCGCCTGAGGTCCTGAGCAAGGTGTGTCTCTCGATGTCCAAGTTGGTGTCACACAGACCTATATATATAAGTATCAATGTCATTTAGGTGTAATAGATAATAAATGGGTTAAAATACACAAATATGAGTTTCTAGGTCAACACTAGGTCCACTAGGTGTTTATCTTGATTCTAGGTCAATTTTTAAGTTTACTAGGTCCATGCTAAGGTTATTACTCTATATTAATCATTAACTAGCTAAGATTAGCTAGCTATTTAGTTATAGCAAGTACCTTAGTCATTTACTAACTTATCTTACTGTCAATAATACTAATTCCTACTGTAGTATACTCAGGTACTTCTCTAAGCACACACTTACATCCTCCTCTAATGCACCATATAAACACAAGTGTCACAACTGTTGCTCATGAACATTAGTCCCGAACCCTCTTACTGAAACAAGCATATCACCCTACATGTACCCATATGCCAATACCTCTCTAAACTGGTCATCTACCTAACAAGTGATCAATTAGAATTACCTTCATACAATGATATCCTTATACATATTGTCATTCATAGTATTATTCCAACAGGCCTGATACCTCACTATCCTCCTTACATAGTCTGTCTACTAACTTGCCTGTAATTACCCAAGTGTCTATTATGCATAAGGTATCGAGTAATGCATTTACCAAATGAACCTGCATATCAATTCACCCCGCCACTGCTCACTACCCTTGCTTGCTATTGCAACTGCTAATAAAATCTTGCTACCTATTGCTGATGTTGAAATAGTACTGCTGTCCTTTGCAGCTTGCTGCTAGATGCATTTGCTATGATACCTAGCTGCACTGCAAGCTGCTGCTACTGCTGCATGCTGGCCTTTCTGCAAATTTGTCGCAGTTGCTGCTAATGAATGCTGCTGCAGTCGGGCTAGCTGCCTGCTACTATACTGCTTGCTGCAGTGCACTAAAATGCTAGCTGCTGCTGCTGCATAGCTACTGCAGTGCTTGCTATTGCACACTACACTAGATGCAGTGGTAACAAAATACTGTACTCGAGCAGTGCATATTGCTTGCTGTAGATGCCATTGCACTTGCTGCACACTGTTGTACTCCATCTGCACTGCTGAACCCGATCCCCTACTCTAATGCACACTGAGACTAATACACACACACACACACACACACACACACACACACACACACACACACACATATATATATATATATATATGGAGGCATTTAAATAAATAACTATAGTGCACCAACTAGGATACCTATGATACTCAATCCAATGAGGTGCCAAACTCCCCATAATCCACAATTAGTCATTCCTACAAGTCATATATACATAATTAGAACTACTAGAAATCATTACAATACATCATGAAGAAAATTCATGCAGTTCACCTAAAATTGACTCCGTATCACACCATATCGAAAGATACCTTGATACGGCCTATACGTATCCATTTGTGGACACGTACCTAGTTTCATAATCCCGATCTAAGTCTAATTATATCTAATTAGCCTCATGACACACAATTGAGGTATCAAATTCGTAATTCCCCCAACCTACACACAAATTACCTCATAGATCTCACAATACAAAGCCAATTAGCCTAGAAATTGTTCCTATAGGTAGTCCTATGCCATGGGATCATTCCTAATGGTCAAATGCATGATTAAAAATCTACAATGAGAGAGAAATTCAGAAATTACCAATTAGGAGATGGATTTCCAATGAAATTGTAATTGGACACGATCTAGACACGATCTCTAGCTCCAAAGTTTCTCCTCCTTGTGCTCCTTACTTCTCCAAGCTTCAAGACTCCAAGAATAATGAATTGAGAGGGAATTGGTGGTGAACTGTGTAGAAATTTAATAGAAGAAATTTGGAAAATTGGGGATCTAGAATTTGGACACAAAATAAAATTCAAATGAGGAGAGTGAGAGGAGAACCCCCCCTTCTATGGCCGACCCCTTTTTCTCTTCCTCAAGCAATGTCTAATGTCAAAATTACTCCCCACATGTTGCATCATGAGGAAAAATTAAAGATGGATATAATTGGAAGTCTCTAACTAATTGTAATTATACTAATCCTTCCTAATTAAATTAGTGGAATGACTAATAGGCTTGAATTAAGTTGGGCTCACTTATTTTGTCTTGACAAATCTAAATAGGCCCACATGTGACAAGTCTAATATTGTCTAGTCTCTCTAACTAAATAAATAACACAAGCCTCTAACTAAAATAAATAATACTAGCCACAAATAATTAAAGCTTAACATAAATTTATATTTACTAGAATCATCACATTAATGTAAATATTATTTCTAAAATCAAATACCCATACCAAGTTATCAAACTACCCCTAGCTAGAAAAGTTAGGGTGACAATCCCACCCACCTTAGAAAAATTTTGTCCTCGAAATTAAGGAAGAAACTAACTACCAAAAGCAATCAATACAAGCAACAAAGAATTATACCTCACAGCTCAAACAGATAAGGATATCGCTCGCGCATCTCGGCCTCTCGCTCCCAGGTACTCTCTCCTGGCGAGTGATGCCTCCACCCGACACACACCAAAGGAATAATCTGGTTCCTCACCACCTTCTCTCTCCGATCCAGAATCTCAACTGGCTGCTCTGGATAGCTAAGAGTAGGGCCCACCTCGATCTTCGAGTGATCTAGTACATGGCTATGATCTTTCAGGTATCGTCTCAGCTGTGACACATGAAACATGTTGTGCACTCCCTCTAATGCATGTGGTAAGTCTAGTCTGTAAGCAACTGCACCGACCCTCTCGAGAATACTGTAAGGTCCGATGAATCATGGACTAAGCTTTCTGCCTCCAACGAAATAAATCGTGCCACATATATGAGAAATTCTCAAGACAACCAGATCGCCAACCTAGCTGCCCAATGTCGTTGTCTGTCCTGCGCCACTTGAAGTCTATCCCTGATGAGCTTCACCTTCTCAGCTGCATCCACAACCATCTCTAGTCCCAATATGGCTCTCTCTCTCTCTCCAACATCTCCCCATGATAACGGAGTGCGACATCTTCATCCATATAATGCCTCAAATGGTGACATCTCTATACTGGCCTGGTAGCTGTTGTTGTAAGAAAACTCTACCAGGTAA
Organism: Iris macrosiphon; assembly: GCA_036927795.1. NCBI lineage: Eukaryota > Viridiplantae > Streptophyta > Magnoliopsida > Asparagales > Iridaceae > Iris > Iris macrosiphon. The sequence goes on along the minus strand of JAYESA010000008.1, from coordinate 64,217,689 downwards.
AAATAATTCTCCCAAGAGCCTCTAAAATCCAAAATACAGATGCATAAAATGTCCTCGAGAGTCTGAATAGTCCTCTCCGACTGCCTGTCTGTCTGAGGGTGATATGCGGTACTGAACTTGAGCTGAGTGTCCAAGCTAGCCTGCAAACTCCTCCAGAAGTGGGACGTGAAGCAACTATCCCGATCCGAGACTATGCTCACCGAAACACCATGCAATCTGACTATTTGACGCACATACATCTCTGCGAGCTTCTCCGTAGACATACCCACTTTGAATGGCAGAAAGTTGACTAATTTGGTCAACCTGTCTACGATGACCCAAATCGTATCTTTACCTCCTGGAGAATACGGAAGTCCTGAAACAAAGTCCATCATCACATGCTCCTATTTTTACTCTAGAATAGGTAAATGATGAAGCAATCCACCTGGCCTCCGTCTCTCTACCTTTACCTGCTTCATACCATACCACCAAACATGCTCTCTTATATCCCTATACATCTTGTTGGTACACGGATGCTCAGATTACTGAGATCAATGTGCCTCATGAAGAATTTTCTCATGCAACGCTTCACTTAACACACATAATATGGTACCATGCCACAATGATCCATCATCTGCAATGCTGAAGTCCTCTGCCAATCCCATCCGGACCTGTGCTCTGAGGCTCCTTAGAGACTCATCCTCGAACTGTGCAGCTCTGATCCGGTCCATCAACTCTGACTGTACATGAAGTTCCCACATCTGTGTTGTAACTCGAGGAACTAATACCTTAATGTCCAAGCTATCAAGATCGGACAATAAATATATGTCCCTCGTCAAATATATAGCTACTGGATACCTGCTCAAGGTATCCATGACTACATTGGCCTTCCCTGGATTGTACTGCAAAGAAATATCGAAGTCCTTCATCAACTCTAATCATCGCCGCTGCCTCATGTTGAGCTCTTTTTGTATAAACACATACTTTAAGCTGTTGTGATCTGTAAAGATCTCTACCCTCTCCATACAGGTAGTGCTTCCACAGTTTAAGAGCAAAACTAACTGCTGCCAACTCCAAGTCATGGGTAGGATAATTCTTCTAATGCGGGCGTAATTGCCTGGAAGCATAGGCAATCATCTTCCCGTTCTACTGCAACACACAACCCAAACCCTTACCCGATGCATCACTATATATAGAAAATCTTCATGTCCCTGATGGAAATGTCAAAATTGGAGCTGTAGTCAACCTCTTCTTTAGCTCCTCAAAAGCAGAATGATAATCCCCAGTCTAGACAAACTCCACGTCTTTCCTGGTTAGTCTAGTCATTGGCTCTGCAATCTTGGAAATATCCTGAAAACCTCCGATAATAGCCCGCCAATCCAAGAAAACTTCTGATCTCCGCTACTGAACTCGGGGTACTCAACTGCTAAATCTTCTTCGGGTCTACTGAGATTCCATCTCTTACAATCACATGCCCGAGGAATTCAACCTTATCAAGGAAGAACTCACACTTCGAAAGCTTGCCATATAGCTTCTCCTTCCTAGGGTCTCCAAAACTATCCTCAGGTGCTTCTCATGCTCCTCCGGGATCTTTGAATATATGAGTATATCATTAATGAGTACTACCACAAACTAATCCAAGTACTTGTCACCCTCATATTTTTAATCAAGGATAGTTTGGTAATTGACACGGATATTTTTATTTTAGAATTTATTATATTTAATATTGTGCATGTGTGATTATTATTTATTGTATTATTTATTTATTGTTAGATGCTAGATTATTTTGGACTTGTGTAGTGGACCTAACTAATTAAATTAGATGTATGAACCTAATATTTTATTTTGGTTTAGATTGAGCCCAATAATTAGGCCCATTGATTATGAGGATGAATTAATTAGGGAAACCATTAGACTAGAACCTTTCCGCCTTAATTAATTTCTTCATGAGAGGCCCTAAGGGGTGTTATGGATATTTCACATGGCTAGAGGGAGAGGGCTAGGGCCGGCCATATTAGGAGGGAGGAGAGAGAGAGAGAGAGAGAGAGAGAGAGAGAGAGAGTCTCTTTTTATTTTTTATTTGCATTAGATCTAGATTTTTTCCCTTTCCAAATTTCTTCATTCTCTCAACTTTCTCTCACAAATTTCTTCCCAAATTACTTCCTTATTCGTCATTGGACGATACTACAACAAGGATCTACAAGAAGAAAGCAAGGATCAACAAGGAGGAGGCCAAGATCTACAAGGAGGAGGCTACATCCTATATTTGAGGATTTTTATTGGAAATTCATCTCCCAATTAGTATATTTAAGTTTTTTCTCTCATAGTAGACTCTAAATCTGAGATTTAACCATGAGAAACCATCCAAAATGCATAGGCTACCCATAGGAATTGGAATTAGGTTCATAGGACACCTATGGTGGAAGTTACGTGTATTTTTGTGTCAATTTTAGGGAAATTCCGAGATTGGCACATGTTGTGTTTGTCAATTGGTCAAATAAATCAATATGACATGTAATTGATTGTTTGTAACTAGTGTCATATCCAGAATTGGGTACGTGTAGGTCGTATCTTGTCAATTTGACGATATGTGTTATTTTGGGAGATTTCCTCCGACACGGAGATTCGTGCATGTCACTTCTTGACACAGACACATAGTTGTATATTTTATTATTTGTATTGTTCATACTTAGTATTCTAGACTTGTTCGTGTCCTTCGGGATGTGTTTGGTTGTGTGGTGGAGCCTATCGCAAGCGTATCATAGAATGAGTGTCATACAGGTGCGGTGCACTCCACGTCTTTGTTTCTTTGCGTTTAATTCTTTGTGTGCTTCTATATATATATATATATATATATATATATATATATATATATATATATAATAGATTATATGATGAGTATGTATTATATGATATTGAATAGGTGAGTATACGTATAGCTATATGTGTATACATATAATAGTGTACAAGTGTATCTATATGTATGAGTGTTTATATATATATATATATATATATATATATATATATATATATATATATATATATACTCCTATATATATATATATACTCCTATATATATATATATATATACATGTATAGGAGTATATATATATATATATATATATATATATATATATATATATATATATATATATATATATATATATATATATATATATATGCATGTTGAGTGTTTGTGAGTTGGTATATATGTATATGTAGGTGTGTGTTTGTGTTTGTGTTTGTGTGTGAGTGTGTGTCAGTGAGTGAGCTCGAGGCAAAGAGTGATGAACAGCAGAGTCATCAATTGCAAAACTGTGCAATGCACAGCAGCAAGTTCAATGTGCACTGGATTCTGCATCAAAGGGAGAGCAGCAGGTATGGCAGTGTTGAAGGGGGTCGGGTACCCAGTATCAACACAGTGCAGTCCAACTATAGAAGCATAGCAGTAGCTGCTAACACAGCTAGAGGGAGAGGCAGTGAAGCCACTGCATTAGCCATCACTGCAACAGGCAGGAAGTTAAAGCAGTGTGCACAGCAGGGGGTCCAGCAATGTGCAATAACATGCAACTACAGTTGCAGTTGCATAAGGCCGGGGGAAGAAAGCAAAGCATTCAGTAGCTGCACTATACAAAAAACAATTGAGGAGCAATGTGCATCAGCTCGAGCCATGCATCCAGCATTATGCAGTGCAACTCACTGCGGTAGCAGTTACAGAGGGAGAGCAGTAGCATCCATTCAGTCTCCAATAGGCAGGAAGCAGTTCAGCAGCATTCACCTGCAAGCAGTCCAGATGAGCGTTCACATCATCATAGTAGCTTCAGCAGAGGTGTCAGCAAGGTAATGGCTTAACTAGTGGGTTTAGTAGTTATCAGTTAGGTAGTGGTTCTTCAGTGAGTTTAGATGAGTTAGTGTTTAGTTGATCTAGTGTTAAGTTAGTTAGCTAAATGGTTAATTATTTATATACTTGATAGGTTTACTAGTTAGAATATTAACTATATGTTAGTATATAGATATGTATCATATGTTAGTAGTTAGTAGGTATTGTATTGATATATAATATATTTTAGTAGTTAGTTAGTTCTTAGTGTTTAGCTAGTGGTTTAGTTAGATGAGTTAGTGTTCAATATTAACTATTAGTTTAGCACATAGTTTAGTTACATTGACATAGTTAGCATATGGGGTATTAGCTATATATTAGCTATATTCATGGGGTTTTGAATTACCTTAGGATACCAAGGTAATGTCAAGGTAATTGGGCGACACTCAAGGTATTGGGTTTGAGTATCGAGATTGGTGTGTAGGTAGTGTGATACACATTGGTGCAAAGCCAAGGTATCCTAATTTCATTAATACGTTAAGATACTATATATATATATATATATATATATATATATATATAGAAATTACTATTTTTATATATTAAAACTTGTGTATCCTGGAATACAAAATTTTTTGTGTCTAATAGTACCTTAGATTAGCTATTGTAGCTTAGTACCCTATAGTTGGGCTCATACAACCTAAAATTAGTCGGTTTGACTTAGAAATGTCTTTATGACTTAGAATAGTATCAGTTTAACTTATTTTTATTTTCGAACGTTGTATTGATGCAACATATCATATATAGGTCTGTGTGACACCAGCTTGGGCATCGAGAGACACACCTTGCTCAGGACTTCAGGAGAGTACATTTCTCTGTTAGTTTTTAATTCATAATAATGTATATATTCATGTTCTAGAACTGTATACTTGATTCCGACACAGTGATTTCATGGACTTGTACTACATGGATCCCGTCAGGAGATGTTATCCCCTACCGTATTTAGTGGGTACTCCTGTAAATGTATTTCATCGTGTACATTGGGTATTGATTTATATTTTGTATTCACACACTGCTCGTGTTCAGTGTCCTTATTCGTGTACACACACTGCTCGTGTTTAGTGTGCTTATTCGTGTCGTGATTGGATCCATTGGTATTAGTTGGGGATGGGAGAGTAGAAGTTGATTATGTGATCAAAGCCCCATTGTTCATCGTGTACATACCGGATACATACCACACTTGTACTTATCTTACCTTATTGATCATGTTCAACCTAAACGATCACATAAAGAACTTGTATTCTGAGGCACATTAGTTAGATTTTAGTATATTTTCTCATATTGCAGATATTCATATTATTGTTCTATATTCTCGTACATTAGCTGTATTCTCTTGTTCATTCATTCAGATATTTAGTGATCTTGTATTCCATTTCTATTATCTGTTTTATATGCTCGATTATGTTATTGAAACTGCTTTCAGAGGTATGTACTTCGCTCTAATCCTGACTGGATTTGGATTTTAGAGCAATATCCTATATTCTACGGGCCACAGGATGGTGTACCTTTAGAGAATACTTCTGTAGACCAGGAGGACTTAGTTACAGAGCCCGAGGAGGTTTAGTGTATTTGTGTTGGACTTGTATTATACTATTTGTTGAGATTCATAGTTTGTATATTATTTCAGACTTGTGGATTGTATCTTGTTCATTCCTTCGCTATTCTATTTGTGCTTTATCTTCCTTAGTTTGCATTGTGATTAAGATTAGTTATATTTTTGAGATATAATATTGCTCTTTCGTTTGGAGTTGAGATGATTGACAGGTACCATATTATATTGTTGAGATGTTAGATAGATAGAATTATCCCAGACAGCGTTCTACCACCGATGCTGTGACATAGGCTGGGCGTACCCACGTACTCGTGCCTGAATATCCGGGTGCGGGTTATGACAGTACTGATGAAATACCTTATTCATCAGGTTCATGAATATTGCCGGGACATTGGTCAACCCAAACGGTATCACCAAGAACTCAAAATGCCCATACCGAGTCCTGAAAGCTGTCTTTGGAATATCTTCCTTCTTCACTTTCCCCTGGTGGTACCCTGACCTCAAGTCTATATTCGAGAATACCTTCTCTTCGCTCAACTGATCAAACAAATCATCAATTCATGGCAACAGGTATTTGTTCTTGATAGTGAGGTTGTTGAGTGCCCTGTAGTCGATACACATGCGTACCGACCCATCCTTCTTTGGTACAAATAATACTGGAGCACCCTACGATGATGAACTGGAGTAGATGAAGCCCTTGTCCTGTAACTCATTCGCCTACTTCTTCAACTCCGCCAATTCGCTGTTGTTCACTCTATAGACGTGCTGTAATATTGGCTATGTGCCTGGCACCAAGTCTATAGAGAAATCCATATCTCTGTCTGATGGAAACCCCGATAACTCCTCCGAAAAGACGTCTGTATACTCTGCAATCAATATATATGGTGGCTCCTGCTCTTCTACCAAAGCTCTACAGAAGTCTCATTTGCTCTGCTCTGCTCTGCTGCTCCTCTGAAAAACTCAAACTTTGGCTCTCCTGGTATCTGGAACAAAACTCTGCCTCCTCGACAATCGATACTAGCATGATACCTACTCAACCAATCCATCCCGAGTACTATATTGTAGCTCAGAAGTGGCATTACGAGTAGACAAACGCTCAACTCTCCGGTCCTTGCAAACATCACTAACCATGATAATGCCACCCCCGGTCGTGATCTTGCAGGTCATCGCCAATGGTTCAGACTCAAGATGATGTTTCAGAACAAAAGATACAGATACAAAATTATATATGAAGCACCGGAATCAAATAAAGCATGAGCTAAAAAAGAACCAAGATAGACTGAACCTGAGATAACATCACCGACTGGATCCTCCTATTCAACGATCAAGGTGAAAGCTTGCCCCTATCGCTGGGCACCTCTCTGCTGTTGCTGGTGCTGAGTGAACTGATGTTGTTGCGGTGGTAGAAGAGGTCCTCTCTGCTGTCCCGTTTATGGTCTCGCGAGTGTTCTTTGTGCCTGAGCTCCACCCTGAGCTGGACGAGATAGAACTTTAGGACAAGACCTCAACTGAAGGTCTCATGATCCACATAATAAGCACTGGCCCAATCTTATCATGTATGCATCCCTTCCATGTCCTTGGTTCTTACAGAATGTGCAAGGAATAGCTGTCCTCTGGATCTGGTGCATCTGCTGTACCGGCGCTCTAGCTGGTCCATGATACTGCTGCCTCGGCTGTTGGAAGTGCCTCTGGTGCTGCTTCTGAAAATGAGGCCGCTTCATTGGACCAGTGTTGGTACTATATCCTAATGTGTCTCTTGGCCTCTTAGAGCCAAGCCCTAGATCATCCTATGCCCTCTGTGCCTATCTCAGAATCTCCTCGAAAGTAGCGATGGGATCTTCATTCGTCTATGATTTTATCTCCCTGTTCAGGCCCTTTCTGAACTTCTTGGTTCTTCCTTGGGGGTTCTGTCCCTCCACAAAGTGGCCTAATCTGCAATACTCTGCTGCATACTCATTCACTGTCATACCTCCCTGAATGAGGTACTGAAACTGGCTCTCTAGAGATGTCAGAGACACATCTTGAAAGAACTTTTCCTTGAAGAGCTATTTGAAAGTTTCTCGAGTAAGTCCTAGTGCTACGATCCTGGGGTCTGTCCTGAATCAAGTCAACACAATGTCGAACATCATGCTCCCCGTGGCCTCTATCTGTTATCTTTCTGGAATCTACGCCAGCCGCAGGTTACGTTCAATGTTTTCTATCCAATCATTAGCATAAATAATCCCATCAGTGCCTTTAAAGTTCTTCGGCCCCATCCTCTTGAAGTCTATCATGGTCCCCAGCCTCGGCTGCTGCGGGCTAAACTGAGGTGGTGCCGTCTGTGGCTGGACTAAGGCTATTCTCTCAACTGCTGCGAGCGCAATCTGGTGAGCATTCACAATGCTCTGCCATATAACCTCTGACTAACGCTGTTGTGCCTCCATCATCTGCTGAAAAAGTGCAAACATCTACATTTGATCGACTATAGATGGTGGGGGTGGAAGATCCCCTAAAACTGTTGGCGTTGCCCTCTGTACCGGAGGTGGAGCACATCCGGAAGCTGCTGTAAAAATGCCTACCTGGATCGGTTAAGCTGACCTCTGGAATGTATCTGCTGGAACAACGTCTGATGGTGCTACCCTTATTGGCGATGAAGTGACTGACCGTGCTGACATGGCACCTGAGCACTGGGAACGCATCTTCGGCAACATCCCGAAGATAGACGGAATAAGGAATGAATATTGAGTAAGATACAATATCGTCAATGAAGGACATATTTTATTCCAAGTAAAGCAAACATTCAATTGATAAGGATAGAAAACTGATATTTTAAAGTATTTCCTAGTTGTGATTGAGTATACTCTCAGCCTATATCCTATATCCTAAAGCAGGCTCGTAGTAGTACTCTAGGAGAGCACCACTAGGATATCGCTCTACTTGCGACTCTAGACCTGCATGGGCCACCACTAAAAATGTGTCATGATCCGCACCCGAATATTTGGATACGAGTACATGGGTACGCCTAGCCTACGTTGCAGCATCGGCGATAGAATATTGTCTGGGTCAATTCTACTATCTAAACATCTCACATAATATATATATGGTACCTGTCAATCATCTCAACTCCAAAAGAAGGTACAATATGGTATCTCACAAATATAACTATACACAATCACAATGAAAGCTAAGGAAGATAAAGCACGAATAGAATAACGAAAAAAAGAATTAAGATACAATCCACAAGTACCAGTCCGTGAAACCACTGTGTCAGAATCAAGTATATAGTTCTAGAACATGAGATATATACACTATTATGAAATAAAAACTAACAGAGAAATGTACTTGCCTGTGGTTCTGAGCAAGGTGCATCTCTCGATGCCCAAGTTGGTGTCATACAGACCTATATATATAAGTATAATTATTATTTAGGTGTAATAGATAATAAATGGGTTAAAATGCAAAAATATGAGTTTCTAGGTCCACTAGGTGTTTATTTTGATTCTAGGTCAATTTCTAAGTTTACTAGGTCCATTCTAAGGTTATTACTCTATATTGATCATTAACTAGCTAAGATTAGATAACTAGCTAGTTGTAGCAAATACCTTAGTCATTTACTAACTTATCTTACTGTCAATAATAATAATTCCTACTGTAGTATACTCAGGTACTTCTCTAAGCACACACTTACTTACTCCTCTAATGCACCATATAAACACAAGTGTCACAACTCTTGCTCATGAACATTAGTCCCGACCCCTCTTACTGAAATAAACACATTACCCTACATGTACCCATATGCCAATACCTCTCTAAACTGGTTATCTACCTAACAAGTGCTCAATTGGACTTACCTTCATACAATGATACCCTTATACATATTTTCATTCATAGTATCAGACCAACAAGCCTGATACCTCACTATCCTCCTTTCACAGTCTTTCTACTGACTTGCCTGATCCAATCCTGACTAGATATATTTTTCATATGATTGGCTCATAGACCAATGAGATATTTAGATAGTGCACTTAGAAATTGACCTAGTTAATGACTAAGGTACCATATATATTGTGTGAGATGTTTAGATAGTAGAATTGACCCAATGTTTGAGTGGATTTCTCGAGACCCTGAGCCACCGTTTGTCACGGGGTCAGTTGCCAAGGAGATTAAAGTAGATTACTTAAATTAAGGCGTCAGTTAATCCTCATAACTGCTTTGTTCATTACCTCGATCTCCCGATGCGGCCTTAAAGTCCATAAATAGGCTGCCCGGGGAAAGAGAGAACTTTGTCTATCTTCTTCGTCCTCTATGAAAATGTCGATGGTTGCGGTTTCTCTCGTCGAGGAGTTTGTTAGAGAAAACATTGATCCGTAGCCTCCTGATGTTGGCACTCTTCTTGGAGGTAGGGGAGCGCCATAATTCTTGTATGATGATGCCCAGGACACAGAGACACAAGTACACAGTCTCTCTATGTGGATGAGAAATTATTTAAAACACGCATAAACTTTTTGTTGACACAAAGTGGTCATGGTCAACCTGATTCTCATAATCGACAAATATCAGAACTAAATACAAAGAAGTAAATACTAGATGTGAAGTAAATCGACTAAGATTAAACTCCATCACTGCTAAAGACAGGCATCTGCACCAGCCTCTGGATCTCTTGTGCCTAATTTTTTCTATATTTTGAGCAAATAAAATCTTTTATTTATTGAGTTTAGGATTGATGTAAGTCGAGTCGCACTGCAATCTGAAGTACTTATCCACCCACAGATACCTATCTCAAAAATTTTACCCAGTCCACTAAAATAAACCATCAAACATATCCACCAAACAAGCCCATATTCATACTCAAACCTTACTAGAATAGGCAATCGAACTCGGACCGAATTAGTGCCAAACTCAGACCAAACTCGGTCACCTATATAGTATAAAATCAACCCAGTTATTATATCCCTATTTTTTAGCCCAACGTTCGAAAATTTGAATGAAAACTTACCCAAACTCTGGCTGAATTCTGTTTGCCAATACCCTATAAATTGGATTAAAATTCCTATATTTTAAATCATCATATTCGACATCTTTCTATTATATTGTGAGCAATACCCTGAGCCTAAACTTTTCCATCTCCAAGATCAACTCCTTAGCTTCTTAGTGCCAAGTGCGATCTCGGTTAGAAGTTGTTTGAGTTATAATAGCTTGGTTCATCAAGCACCTCTTCAATTTAAAGCCTGCGTTCTCTTCGTATCAAATGCACGTGTGTGAAGTTGTGAGACTTCGGATCAAATCTCATGGTTGTAATAAGTAGCAAGCCTTCGGATCAAATCTTGTGATTCACTTTTGGTGATTATAGTGGATACAACTACGAGCAAGAGTTCTCGGGCCTAGACTAGTCCTCTCAGAGAAAAACCAGAATAAAATCTCGGTGTTTGCATTTTCTCTCTTCTAAACTCATCTGCATATATTTATCTATCTTGATAGCTATAACTATTTTATATATCTGCTTTACTTATAATTGGTAGTTGATTACTAATTATACGAAACATAGTTTTTAACAGGTAATTTTATTCCGTTGCATACACAAACTCTATTCACCCCCCTGTAGAGTTTCCATACATGGTAATTTAATTGGTATCAGAGCAAGTTTTCTTGATTACCAGATTAATAACCAAAGAGTATAACACATGGCAATAACACGATCACTCTTTCCCATCAATAGTGAAAGTCAACTCCCTGATAGGCCACCCCTATTTGATAGCACTAACTATTTCTTCTGGAAAGCATACATGAGTCCATTCTTGAAATCTCTTGGATTTGATCTAGGGACATATGTTACTAATGGTTACAAAAAAGTTGACAAAGAAGATGATGAATATATCGAAGATGAAAAGAAAGCAGCAAGCGATGATGTAAAGGCAATGTACATGCTCTACTGTGCTCTAGGCAAGGATGAAATAAAATGCATTTCCAAGTACAAAACATCACATGATATATGGAAGATACTGCAAGCAACTTATAAAAGTGACGAAAAAGATGAAGAAGAACCTCATGATACTGCAAGCTTATGTCCTAATGAGCAAGTAGCAAGTATGGAGAAAGATGCAAGCATTCCATGCAACAATGATGACAGTAACTCAAGGGAAGAAGATACTGCAATCTTATGCCAAACTGGAGGCCTAGTAACAAATGCAAGCATTCAGTACGAGAATGACAAAAACTCTCGAAATACGGCAGACTTATGCTTAATGGTAAGCGAGGTAAATGACGATTCATTAGTAAAAGAATTTTCCTATGATGAATTATCTAATACTTTTAATGATTTATTTGAAGATTTCAAGAAGTTTAGGAATAATTATAAGCAAGCTCGAAAAGAAATCAAATATTATCAACTTAAGAATAGGCATCTCATTTGTTTACTTAAGGAAGCTAGAGATAACTCCTCTTCTGATGACTCTATTAAAATCTCCAAATGTAAACTTAGCTTACAAGAAGCTCTTGACTTCTTTGATGAAAGCAATCAAGAAAATACTAAACTTAAGGAGGACTTAAACAGGAGAAGGAGAAGCACTCTAATGGCTCACTTAAAATTGATGCTCTTACTGCTAACTATGATGAATTACTTGCAAGCTCTAAAAATTTAAAGAACAGATTGGGTAAACATGTCATGCAACCTATTGCTCAATCTAGCACTAAACACGTACAACGCATGACTAAATAAAAGGTCACAAATACAAGATACTCACAAAAGAGTAACAAGATAATTTGTAAATCATACAATCATGCTTTTATCTACACTAGACTACAAAAAAATATTCATGTCACACATCATATTCACGCACCAGTTTCAAGCTTAAACAGTTCTATTACATGTCACAACTTCAGTTTGAAAGGACACTCCTCACACTTGTGTAAAGCTCAAAAAATAGTAAATATGAATATGTTTATTTGGGTTTCCAAAGCTAATCATTGTGGATCCAAATCCTGGATACCAAAGTATTTATCTACTCATATAGGTAGAATGCGTTGTAGCAAGACGTAATATAAAGGAGTAAGTTGGTGATTACAAAAAGCTGTAAAGGACATCCCCATGTCAATTGCACCAACATAAACATGACTAATAAAGTCATTCGGTAACGCTATTTTTATTTATCAGTTATTAACTTGATTGCATGAAACCATTTGCTAAGACTACGTTCATAGTATGATAAGAAGAAATATTTCGTCATAAGTTTTTTTTAAATCCATAGCCCTCCAAAAAGTTAAAACTATCTTGGATATAAGCCAAAAGGTCCCTTCTGTCACCAATGTGTAAACAATCTTAAGTGATACGGTATTTAAGTATTTTCAGACCACCGGTAACTGGGATCTGGCCCCTACAGTTAATTTATGGTATTTGAAACTTTATTGAGCAATGATGAACAAAGAAACACATGCAAATATTTCTAAAATTATTTTTTGATATAAATATCATGGATTCTACCTGTACACTGTTTATGGTTATAACAACTACGGTCAAATGACTGTTAATTATATAGTACAACTACCGTTATTGAAGAATTATTTAGCTGGCATTATATATACATATGCATTTAAGGAAATGTTTATGAACCATGTTTATATTACCTAATCATTATTTTTCAAAAAAAGCATTTATTTTCTGAAATCTATGAGGACAGAACTCGAGCAGAGTTCGGTCAGAGTTCAGGCCGAATCGGTCTAAGTGTTTCACACAGCAACAACAGCTCTCGGATTTTAAATTTATATAACCCCTTGTCCTTTATCCTTCCATCTTCCAAACAAAAAAACCCTGTTCCATGTCAAAACCCTAACCCTAGCTTCTTGATCTCTCTCTCCAAAAGTCATCTTCCTTCAAGCTCTTGGATCTAGGGATTTCTTAAGGTTCTCCACCAATTTCTCTCATCTCTTTGAGGTATATTTCTCTCTTCTCTCTTAATCTATGGCTCCAAAATTCTCTAAGAAAAAGAGAAACTAGAGAAGCCTCCTCTTCTCATCCTTCCCAAGAGGACACTCAACATTCTCTATTTTTTTCATCAATGCCACCTCAGGAAGAATATGATGATTTCATATTTACATCTCTTGTAAACTCTAATTCTTGATTTGAAGAATTTGTGTAAAGGAATATTTGTAAGGGAAATCCCATTAATTTTATGTTGTTCCATGCCCAAAGATCTAAGCTTGTAGAATTTTATCTTGATCGCCTAGTCACTACTAGGAGACTTATCTATTTGAACGCTATTCGTATGTTCTACTGTAACCTATCCCATGACCAATGGACTATCTCTTCAATAGTCTGCGGGATAGACATTGTGTTTAACGATACAACTTTGGGCAAAATTCTCGAGATCCCAAAAGAGGGTGAAGTCCGAGTTTCAATCGATCAACTTAATTTTCTGGATGACATGACTCTTGATTCTTTTAAGGATATTTTGTTTGCTCTTTACCCCTGTCCTAACGGGAAGTTTCATGTTCACTATCTTAACTAATACTATTACAAACTTCACCATATCATCTACTCTGCTATTCTGCCTAAGCAAACCTCAAAGGACGAGGTTCCTAATCGTGAGATGTCAGCCCTGTATCACTTCTATTCCTTCACTCCTTTTAGCTGCCCTAAGACTATGATCAGACAGATGATAAACTGTTGCAACCCCGTGTCAACTTCCAAATTCTATATACTTACCTATCATCTTTGAGCACTTCCATATTCCTAAAGAAGAACCTACCTTTCGATCCAAGCCAGCCTACCTGACCAAAGCCTGCAGGACTCATCATACTTTTCCTTCTTCTGATGAAGATGACTCCTCTGGATCTGATTCTGATGCTCTTGCCGACCCATCTATCTCTACTCCTCCATCCTTAACTCCTACTGTACATTCCTCCTCTACACAACCTACTTCCTTGGATTCTATCCAAGAGATGTTTTACGAGCAGTTTAGGTTGCAAAATAAGATGATAGTTGTTCAGCATCATGAGCAGAACACCCAGTTAGCTTCTCAGCACCAGGAGCAGAATAAGATGATCATCACTCATTTTTGCGACCAGGCTTATCACACCACCATCCAGGCCCACACATTGTCCAACTCCATTGCGGATCTCCATTACCACCATGCTCATCATCCTACAACACCATATCCAGTGGCTCATTATCCCTCTCGCCCAAGATACCGGATCGATGACCCTTTTGTCCAGCAGTAATTCGATCCTATTGGAGCTTATTTTGATGATCACCCACCTGCTGATGACCCTGCTGCTGATAATGATCTGTGACTATTCAGGAGATAACCACTTATGTCTTAGTTTATATTTTAGCTATGTGGAATTTTTATTATTTTAGTATATAGAAACACCTATGATCTATGCTTAAAACTCTCTATGTTATTTGTGACATTTGCGATACTTTGCTTTTAGATTAACTATTTGAGACTTTCATTTTTGTTGTCTTGAAATATAATCTTTGCATAACTAGCTATAATATATTTTCAAAATAAATTGCAAGCTCTATGTTGTCTTATAATATGGTGTATTTACTTTCTTCTTAATCATCCTGGTCATTCATTTCGAGAGAGTTGTGACTTCTTCCTATGGAAATTATGACAAAGGGGGAGAAATAACCAAATATAAATATAAATGATAGCACTATGATTAACTACTGATAATGATAGTTGGACTATGATGATATTTATGATTCTCATACTCGTTGTAAAGAAATAACAGGTTACAGGTGTTTTGACTTAGTACCCATTCAAAGGAAAGCTCTTCTTACGGGGGAGCTATTCTATTTTTAAAGCTCGCATCAAATACTACATCAATTTATATTTTGGTATAGTTTATTAATTATCATAATGGGGGAGATTGTTGACACAAATTGGTCACAGTCAACCTAATGCTGATAATAAAAAAATATCAGAACAAAATACAAAGAAGCAAATACTAGATGCGAAGTAAAGCGACTAAGATCAAACTCTATCACTGCTAAAGACAGATATCTGCACCAGCCTCTGGATCTCTTGTGTCTAATCTTTTCTATATTTTCAGAAAATATAATCATTCGTTTATTGAGTCTAGGATTGATGTAAGTTGAGTCACACTGGCAATCTGAAGTACCTTTCCACCCATAGATACCTATCTCAGAAAGGTTATCCAGTGCACTTAAATAAACCATCTAACCTATCCACCAAACCAGCCCACATTCATACTCAAACCTTACTAGAATAGGTAACGGAACTCGGACTGAATTCATGCCAAACTCAGACCGAACTCGATCACCTATATAGAATAAAATTAACCCAGTTATTGTATCCCTGATTTCTTGGTCCAACGTTCAAAAATTTGAATTAAAACCTACTCGAACTCTGGCCAAATTTTGTTTGCCAATACCCTATAGATAGGATTAAAATTCTCATATTTTAAATCATCCAAATCTACATCTTTCTATCCTATTATGAGCAATACCGTGAGCCTAAACTTTTCTATCTCCAAGATCATCTCCTCAGCTTCCTAGTGCCAAGTATTATCTTGGTTAGAAGTTGTTTGAGTTGTAATAGCTTGGTTCATCAAGCCGCTCTTTGGTTTGAAGCCTGCGTGCTCTTCGTATCAAACGTACTTGTGTGAAGTTGCGAGACTTTGGATCAAATCTCGTGGTTTTAAGAAGTGGCAAGCCTTCAATCAAAGCTTGTGAATCACTATTGGTGATTATAGTAGATACAACTCCGAGCAAAAGTTCTCGGGCCTGGACTAGTCCTCTCAGAAGGAAACAAGAATATAATCTCGGTATTTGCGTTTGCTCTCTTCTAAACTCATCTATATATATTTATCTATCTTGCTTTCTACAACTGTTTTATATATCTACTTCACTTATAATTAGTAGTTGATTACTAATTATACGACAAATAGTTTTTAATAGGTTATTTTATTCTGCTGCATACACAAACTCTATTCATCCCTCCCCCTTCTAGAGTTGCCATACAAGGTCCTTCATTAGGGCTATTCACGTAGGTCAGCCGCATGGATGAAGGATCCTCCTAGACATGCGCCGACCATCATCATATCGCATGGGCGGGAAATTAGCAAATCATGCATGGATAAAAGATCATTGAGAACATGCACTATCCTTTTATGTAGGTTAGCCGCATGGATGAGGGCCCATCCTAAATGCGTGTCGACCATCACCCTATCGCATGGGCGGGGAATCGGCCAAAACATGCACCAATCATATCTCTATCGCCTGGATGACAAGTCGTCTAGACTATATATAATCTTTTGTTTGTTGACGACGTACGTTTCCTTTGCGCATATTTTTTTCTTGCTTGTGCTGCCTATGATGGAATATGGAAGGATATCATAATGCATGTTATTTGTGGTAAAGACTAACCTTATGCAATGTTTTGCTAGGAACTGATCCAAGAGAATAGGGTAAATTCATGTCGTTGCAAGTGGAATCGTCTTGGTTTATGCAATATGCTAGTTGAGTTTCTTCCCTTTGTGTGGCCCACCACCGGTCGAAGTCCTGCGGTGCTGATTTCTGAATTTAGATTAATTGCCATTCCTCGTCTCTAGTCTTCCCGTAAGGCCAAAGAGCACCGGATCCTCCCCCCTTTTGCTATACATCAGTATGGATTCTTTTTTGTATACTGAGGTTTTCACTGAGGAGGGGATGACCCAAAGTGCATTGAGTTTTGCCACCGGTTTCACTTGCGTTGGTACCAGAAACAACACGGAGCGGCATCTTGATGGAGAAAGTGCTGAATGTAGAAAATTTTGTCACATGTACTCATGATCATGAATATTAATAAAAAATCCTTTAATGTAATGGATTTCCATCATATGTACTCATGATCTTGAATATTAGTAAAAAAAATTCTTTCCAGAACTTTCCTTTATACTTGTCATGGTTTGTGATTACGAATATTATACTAGAGGTGCTGTGGACAAGAATCATAATGTATTTGTCAGGGATATCCTGCTGGAGGAGTTTTTGGTGGACCTATTATTTATTGCGCACTTGAGTGCAACTAATAATTTAAAAAATGAAACCCTATTAGAAGTGATATGGACGTGATATGTTTTGTGGACTTATCATCGTTAGCATATTTAAAGTTAAGTACGAATGACAAGTTTGGATGACAACCAACACCAGAGGTGTTATGGACGTGATAGTTGATAGTCAAATAGGGAGGTTTGCTAAAAGATAACATGGACATGGAAAACTCTACTGGGGAGAATGTTAGGACCATAGTTCAGAGGTAGTATGGATGTGAACTAGTGCCCAAGAGAACAAGCTTTTAAGTGGTTTATGCGAGAATGTGCAGATCGACTAGAGGATCATCCTACTGGGGAGATTTTGAGAATCTATCACCCATTGCGTGTTCATTACTTCTAAACACAGATAATAGCTTTGATAATAAGTTCGTGGAAAAAAATAACTCATAATGTGCATACGCACTAGCTGGAAATGAACAAGGAAAATATACATGTTGTACATCTTAATTATCTTGCTGGAGATAAGGTGAGTATAACTCTATCTTAGACATAGTATTTTTTTAGAAACTTGACATTGATTGGCATCATGAGCAAGTCTCCATTCGGTTTTGCGAGCCGATAGGTACCGTTGGAATATACCGATTCCACGATAAAAGGGCCTTCCTATATGGCTTAAATTTTTTTGGCCATCTTGTGTGTCATAATTATTGGCCTTCTTACTGTTAAGACGAGGTCCCCCACTTAGAATGTTCTTTCCTTTACTTATTTGTTAAAATCTTCTGAGAGGCGTTCTTGGTACAACTCAATACGTTGTTGAGCTAAGAGACGCTTCTCATCGAGTGTTTCGAATTATTATAACTGTCGGCAATGATTATCATCAACTGTCAACTGGTTGGAGAGGGCCACCCAGAGTGAGAGAATTTAGACCTCTAGAGGGAGCACGACCTCACTTTCGTAGACTAGGGAGAATGGCATACTGCCAGTCGGTGTTCGGACCGTTGTTTAATAGGCCAAGAGACATTCGTCCAACTTCTCATTCCAGTCGCACTTGTTGGATGACACAAACTTCTTAAGTAACTTTATGATGGTCTTATTGAATGCTTATGCCAGTCCATTCTTCGTTGGGTTATAGGCAATTGAAGCTACATCCTGAATTTAATTTTTATCGTAAAATCGGTAAAAAGCTTGGCATACAAACTGTGGACCGCTGTCATAGATGATCTTCCGAGGTAGTTCAAAGCGGTAGATAATATGATGTTTAACAAAACTGATCACGTTGAATGTTTTCACTTCAGCGAGTAGTATGACTTTTGCCCACCTGGAGAAGTAATCAGTTATGGCAAGAATGAACCTATGCCCTTTCGACGAAGGTGGGCTAATCGGTCCAATGATGTCCATTCCCCATGCTTCGAACGGCCAGGATACTACTGTTGGGTGCAAGAATTCTGAGAGTTGGTAGATAATGTTTCAATAAATTTGGCACATCCGGCACTTTCTTGAATAATCGACGGCATCCGCTACCATTGTCATCCAATATTAATCCATACCCCGGAGACGATCCTACATCTTTGGGCTGTGTTGATGAGCACCACAGACACTGTCTTAAGCTTTACGGAGTGCCTGTGTTACTTCTAAACTTGATAAACATCGCAGCAGAAGCCCGTTATAGGAACGATGATATAATATTTTGGTAGCCTTATCGTAATAGAACCGGATGGAACGTCTCCTGACAGAGGTGGCTTCCTTCTGGTCCTCGGTCAGAATTTCGTAGACTATGTAGTCTATTAAAGGGAGTCTCCTGTCTTGGACATTGATGCCTGTCTCCATTGAATAGCTCAAACACATACAGAGGTTTTTTTTGGACAGACCAGCTCTTGGCCGACCACTGTGATTAATTGATGAGTTTTGACTGAAACTGCCAAGGAGGCAGCGAGGACGGCAAGAGCTTCAGCCTCAATATTTTGTAGTCTGGGCACGTACTCTATGAAGAACCTGTCGAAGGTGGAGATTATACCTAGTGAGACTTGATGGTAAGGAATTAAATCCTAGTGTCGGACTTCGTACTCACCCCAGACCTCACTAACTATTAGTTTGGAGTCATCGTAGGCTTCTAAGTAGTCAACTCCTACTTGTTTAGTAAGTTGGATCCCGATAATGAGAGTATTATACTCTACTATGTTGTTAGAACATGGCTCCGTGTGTTAGTAAGTGCGGTGAATAACCAGGTTATCGGGAGAAATTAGCACTATCCTGACACCAGCGACGATATCACCTTTGAGCCCTGTTCTTAAAGCACCGTCGAAGAACATTAGCCAAATGACCTCTCCTATTGTCATGTTGGAGTCCAATACTTCGTTTTGGATCCCATCATAAAGCTTCAAAGTTTCTGGAATAGGATAAGCTTTCAGGAAGTCGGCCAATGCCTGGACCTTGATCGTCTTTTGTGGAACAAATACTATGTCGTACTGTGTCAACAGAATAGCCCATGTTTCCAGGCGAGAATTAAGTGCCCCGGGCTTGGTCATGAGGACCCTGAGGGGATTAACTCACGAGATCACATGAATCATTTGCCCATCCACATAATGCCATAAATTTTGGATAACAAATACCAGAGCGAGGCACTCATTTTCAACGGGGTTGTACCTATGCTCCGTATCGACCATCATTCTGTTGAGATAATAGATGGCATTCTCATGACCTGTATCACTTTTTTGGGCTAGTAGAGCGCCGAAAGAGTGATCCATCGTACATACATAAAGCAAGAAGGGTCTTCCCACGAATGGAGCCACCAATATTATGGGGTTTGTGAGATACTTCTTGATGTCGTCAAACGCTCGTTGGCATTCCTTGGTCTAGACAAAGGAGATTCCCTTCTTCATAAGCTAAGTAAAGGGTTGTCATCACCTAGAGAGGTTGGCTATGAACCTCCTAATGTAGGCCAACCTTTCTTGCAGACCACGAAGCTCTCGAAGCTTCTTTAAGAGCTGCATATTGAGGATAACCTTGGTCTTTTCAGGGTTTATGTGGATATGTGAGCACCCTGATTTTTTTATAGGTTTAGTTCGGTAATTATTAATTATTTTTTTATTTTAATATTTATTCAATAATTTAATCGAACTTTGGAAACCAAATCCCATGGTTTTAAGATCTTGAGTACAACACTAGCCTTTTCCTTTCAACCAACCAAGCATGCTCAACTTAGACGAGTCAAATTAGGCTCCTGCCATGACTAACTCTCACAAATTTGTAATTCCATGCCTTGTTTTAGTCGCACAACTTTCGCGACACAATTACGAGGAAACGATGATTAATTAACCATTTAGCCGTGGCGTACGATTTTAACACGCCACCCTGACCCATTGCTTCCAACTAAATTCATGCTACGAGCCTAACTGGTCCTATTACGCAGATGACCCTAGAGTTGCGTTATTCGAACCAACTGCACGGTCCCAATTTAATATTATATAGAAAATATAATTTATGGATTTATTTAATTATTTTAATATTCATTAATATTTAGTAAATATATTTTTAATTAATATAAATTTGTTGGAGATTATTTATTGGAGGAAATATAAATTTTCTAGAATTTTTAAAAGTGCCTAACTATTTTTGGGAATTTTCTGCATTTAATTATTGGATAAATAAAAGAAATAAAACAAAAAAAGAAAAAAAAATAGAACTTTAAACCCAAACCCATTAACCTTAACCCTACCCTACCCAAAACCCAATAATCCTAAACTCTAAAAAACCCAACTCCTGCCCTTTTCCACGCACAGCAAACCACCCCCCCTTCTCTCCTATATATATATATATATATATATATATATATATACACATATATATATATATATACACACAATACAAAATATCAAAACCTAAACCCTAACTCTAATCCCAGACCACCCGCCGCCTTCGGCCGACCACCTCCCCCCTCCCCCCCGCAAAAACCCCGTCGTACCATCGTGCCGCCTCACCGCCGTCCGCACCCCCTCCCCGCCACCTCCGCGCGCACACACAACGCACAGTTGCGGCCCCTACTTTGAAAGCAGCCTCCGCCCTCCTCGCTAGTCCAATTTGCGTCCCGTCTTTGCTGGTATGTTCACAACCTAACCCTATAAGATTTCCTTCAAGTGGAACGAATTTATGCACTCCGGTTTGATCGAATCGACCGAAAGTTGGCCGAAAAATTGTTCAAAAATAGTCCAAAAATTTAGTCCAATCTCTCATGTTCATGCCCAATTTGCCACCAACCCGTTTAATATTTTCAAAGTATAATTGAAGGAAATTATTCAAAATATAACCAAGATTTTTATTGTTCTTTTAGTTTTTATTAGTTTGCTTTAATAGTAAAATTATTCTTGTTCCAAAACGACCAAAAACTTGTTTTTAAAATACCAAAAATCTCGCGATACAGGGTGCGTTCCGCCAAACGAGGTGACTTCGTCGTGTGCAAATTGCACTGAAAGGAGCATAACGTAAATGCGGATGTGTGAGCTTTCGTGGAACTTGATTTGGATGTGCGTGCACACCGGAATCAACACGTATCCGTCGAAAAGTCCCGTATCGGCCTTTTCTGACACTCGTTGTAACTTTGTGTGTGCTTGTCGTTTCGTAATAAAATTTATATCATTGGATTCATAGCGTTACGCTGGTCCTGTGACCCAAGTTTGGTTCAATTTTGAGAACATTGATGAAACTCCATTTTTGTGGGCCCTAACGGCTCCACTTGACGGACAATTTTGTGATCGGCTCTTCGGAATCCAGTTTTGGACGTTCCATTGGGTTCGTATCATCGTTCTTGACTTGTAGACACTAAGTTTGAAGAATTTGGAGAAATTTATCTTTGGCACATTTTACGGTACAAAGTGAGCCACATGTGGACCCCGCTTTGACCCAAAACTGTCAATTTTGCCCCTGTTCTAAATTAGACTTATGAGTAGTCAATCCTAGCTATTTCAAGTATTCTGAGAACATTGGTGATATTTGTTTCAGCATCCGGAGGTGTACGTGCATATTCTACTTTCCCAGGAGCAGTTGACGGAGTTCATAACCCAAACAAGTATACCTTGCCAAACCTGCAGAGATCCTGTTATATTACTTGCTTGTGTTCTTTTATTATATATACTTCTGTGATGTATCCTATTCAACCTAGGACCGTGAGACATTGCTTAGCGTTGGAACAAGATTCGGGTGTCGACACCATACGTGGAGTCGTGCAACGTCACTTAGAGAGTTGATTCCGCGATCCTATATTTTTTACGTGCTTGCTTTACCAAGTACGCCATACCGTAGGACACTTGACACTATTTCATGTGACAGAATCTTTCCTGAGATATTCATGGTGATTCTGTATAGGCTTATAGGATTCGTGACATGAGACTTGCATATTACATGGATATTACTATGACTCGTTGTACTAGCTAGAGGTCATGATCTTGCGTGTTATGGACATGAGACATCGTGGACATGAGATATGAGATTACATTGGGTGGGGAGAGACACACATGCTACAGGATGATTACATACATATATATTTATTATTGCGGTGCTTTAGCCTTTGTTCCAGCGCTTGGCCCATTACTTGATATTCCTGCTACCGGCTTCCCGACACAGAGCTTGTAGTGGTTTCAGCCTGAGTACTAGTGATGCTCTCATTTGTATTTTACTTAGCTGGTTACATAGCTTGCCCTGAGGGTCTGTTTATATTTACTTGATGTATTTTATTTGGCTTGAGTGTTTATTGTACCTTGCTATGTCCCCTGAGGACCTGGATCCGGTTTATGTCCCCAGTTGTAGACGATGAGAGCTATCCCGAGGTTTATGGAGCAGGTGCTACTATTGGAGACGTACAGGTTGCAAAGGACGAGGTTGTTCCGGAGGACTTCTCTTGAGCACACAGTATTCTTACCATTCATTATTTATGCTTAGTATTCTTGGATATTTGATCTTGTAGTGACTTCTGGATATTGTACTTGGATTTATTTTCTTTCCATTTGGATAACGGATTGTTCTCCGTGACATTATCTATATTGCTTTGATTGGACAAATCATTTTATATTATTATGACTGGACTTGTCTCTTTGTGATTTTTTTATTTATTATGGATGAGATTAGATATATATAAACTGTGATAGGTATTCATAGACCATTTTTATGTATTACAGGTTAAGTGCACTCTAACGGGTTCATTAAATTAGGTTTGCCCATTGGAGTTATGCTATTGGCCATTGCCACGTGGCTAGTCCCTCGATATTTTGGGACTGGGGCATGACAAGATACCCTTTGAAGTTATGATAAAACCCAAAAATTGTCACTGGAGACTCCCAAAATGGACTTAGTGGGGTTCATCTTTAGCTGGTGCATTCGTATTAGGTCGAACATCGTCTTAAGGTTTTAGAGGTGATCGTCTTGGAAGCGACTTTTGACAACGATATCATCAAGGTAATACTCGACTGTCTTGCGCAAATGTTCACGGAAGATGGTGCTCACGGTTCGTTGGTATGTCGCCTCCTCATTCTTCAGAATGAAAGGCATGATGGTTTAACAATATACCTATCACCCCCATATTTCTAAATGAGGGTATTTTTTTGATTTTGTATTTATTATATTTAGTGATTGTATTATTTATATATATATATATATATATATATATATATATATATATATATATATATATATTATGCTACTAATTATTATTATGTATTGCGCTATTATTTAAGGGTTAGTGGGCTAGCCTATTTATTTGGACTTGATACTAGTGGATCTAATTTGATTAGTTATGACACATTGAGCCCAACATTGGACTAGGCCCAATTAGACTCTTCCTTTTAGTTAATTAAGGAGAATGGATTAAGTTATATTAGTATAAAAGTTTTCTAATATAGCCTTCCTAATTATTTCATCATGACTAGTTAGTAGGGGGTATTGTTGTCATTGCGTATTTCTTGGAGGAGGGGTTACTAGGGGACGGCCATATTAGGAGGATAGTTTATCTCTCTACTTCATTTTTCTATTTATTTTAGATCTTGTCACGACCTGCACCCGATGTAGGGATGCAACTCGGGAATAACGCCCAGCCTACGCCACAGAATCGGCGGTAGAACGCTGTTTGGGTAATCTATCTAACAATGTAATGAGCCACCAACAATATCAATATACTCAATCACAGATCTAAGATAGAGATGAGCACGAATAAGATAAATAATAGAATATTCACATACGACTCATGAGTCAAATAATAATATCACTGCGTCTGAAGAAATACTAACAAATAAGCTGGAGACAAATCCACTACAAAAGAATACTAAGAAGCTACAAGTCCCGGGTCATCTGTCTCAGTCGGGATAAGTCCCTCCTGAGCCAGGGTCTATGACTCTAAGCCCACAACATCCTGAGGTCCGTAATGTGTAGGGTACCACTCCTCAGTGTTATCTGGAAAAAATATATCCAGTCAGGAAATGAGCAGAGTACATCTCTAACAGTTATTCTAAACAATAATAAAAACTATATAACAGTAAATAGATGTGAATATACAAGATGCAACAATAGATAAAAGAGATATACAATAAGGAAATACTGAAATAAATACAATAATAAACAATATGACAATGAACAAGAATACTAATGACTAAGTGTGTACTAGTTTTAACATGTGATCGGCTTGGGAACTTGCACAAGAATAAAAGGCCTGGTTAATCATACGTGCGGTGTATGATCAATACTCACAAAGAATAAGACATGCACAAGGAGGGTATGATTACATATCTATACTAAAATACTCACCACCCCCGACTGGTATAGGGGATCCAACCATGGTATGCTATGGCATGAGATTCCCCAAGAATATAGCTAGTCTTCCCGAGAATCAGTATCTATATATGTAAAAGATAATCAATAAAATAAGGCTTGCACAAGATACACCATATACCAAGGAATAATATCTCATAAAGAGATCCGGATATACCAATCCGTGTCACCATCGTGTCAAGAAAACAAGAATATCTACACTAAATACAATAAACATAGAGGATATCATAAATGAGAAACTATTAGAGAATGTACTCACCTGAAGTCTGGTGAATAGTCTCACAGATGTCTGATACGGTGCCTCGAAGACCTAAATATGGGATATAACATCATTACAAGGTTTCAGAAAGAAAATAAGTTAAACTAGTCAACATCTAGGTCAAAGAGCCATTTCTAAGTCAAAATAGTCAAACTAGGTCAACTCTAAGTCAAACCTGTCAAACTTGGTTAAACTACCTATTTCTAGGTTGCATGAGTCTATTTCAATGATGTTGGGTTCATATACTATGTAACTAGGCCAAATAAGCTAAACTAGAATACTAAGATACCGTATCTCACGATACACAAACAAGAGATATAAAATATCACATATGTATATTCAAGTAATATTAAATATATAAATCCTAATTAAAAATACTAAATAGACCTTGGTTTCGAACCAACTCGATATCTTATGACTAACCCTCATCTAGATACCCAAACTCAATACCTTGGGTATCCTCAAATACCTTGATACTTGGTATCTCAAGGTAATTGTCAAAACCTTATTTATAGCTCACTACCCAACATTAACTATATGCTAACAACCAACTACTAAAAATATAATATACTAATGCATAAATACCAATTATGAAATATATATATATTTACCAATACCTTAGATATACCTACTAGCAACAAATAATATATAGGTATATCTATACATGCATACTATCACTGTATGTCGCTGTTGTTGTTGCGGTAACTGTTGTTGTCGCTAACGCTGCTGCTGTTGTCGCTGAATGCTGCTGTTGCTGAAGCTGCTGCTGTCGCTGAATGTTGCTGATGTCGCTATAGCTGTTGTAGCTTTGAGCCTCCCCCCCCTCTCTTATATACTTGCACACACATAAATATACTAATATATATATACTAACTATATCTATTTATATATACACAGGCTCATCCATATACATATATATACATCACCATAATTTAATACATATAGTATAACATACACACATAGTTAGATATAGTATCATATATATATTTATTCATATCATCACATATACGTACACGTATATATATAATCATGCAAGTATATATATATATATATATATATATATAACATAACATAACATAACATACAAGTATATATATAACATAACTTATATATACACATAACATATATATATATATATATATACACTACTATATTTAATAGCTATTACATATGTAGAAGTATAGCTACATATATTCATAACACATAGGTACATAGATATATGAAACACTAACACATATAAATATATATATATATATATATATATATAATTACATATATAATTATATATTATAATGACTAAGAACAATAGAAAATAGATCTAGAAATAAAATACACAAACATATGGAGTGTATCGCACCCGTATCACACTAGATCTATGATACGCTTGCAACACGATTCCACCACACATCCAAACGTACCCCGAAGGACACGAGCAAGTCTAATATATTATTTATGAATAATATGAAGAGTCAAACACAAATCTACGTGTCCGTGTCAAAATGTGACATGCACAAAGTCCCGTATCGGAGAAAAAACTCTCAAATCAACACGTATCACTAAATTGTTGGGATACGACCTACACGTACCCAATTATGGACACGAAACTAGCCCCAAACTCACAAATATATGCTAAATTGATCTATAGGACCAATTGACAAATACAACAAGTGTCAATCTCGAAATTTCTCCAAAATTGACACAAAAAGACTTTCTCAATAGGCCTCCTATGAACTCAAAACCAAATCCTATAGGTAGCCTATGCATATGGGTTAATTTCTCATGGTTAATTCTCAGATTTAGAACCTAAATTAAGGGGAAAAACTGAATTATACCTATTGGGAGATGGATTCCCAATGCAACCTCCAAATATGAAATTGGCCTCCAACTTGTAGATCCTTGCTCCTCTTTGTAGATCCTTACTTTCTTCTTCTAGATCCTTGCTCCACTAGTATAAAATGGTGATTTAGGAAGGAATTGGGGTAAAATTTGGTTGGGAAAATTATGTGGAATGAAGGAATTTGGTTGAGAGAAATTCTAGATCTAGTTTTCAAATAAAAAGAGGAGAGAGAAACTTTTTCCCTCTTCTTTAATAGGCCGGCCCCCTTTACCCCTTCCTCAAGTCACTATGTATAGTCCATTATACCCCTTGGGGCCTTTCATGAAGAAATAATTAGGGAGGGAAGATTCTAGTCTAATGGTGTAATTAAACTAATCATTCTCCTAATGAATGAGCTTCTAAATGGGCTCAAATCTAACAATTTATACATGTTGGTCCATGAGTCTAAACTAAATTAGTTAGGTCCACCAACACAAGTCCAAAATAAATAACTAATATCTAACAATAACTAAATAATATAACAAATAATTATCTAACATGCACAATATTTAATTAATTATTAAATGACTAAAATACCCTTTCCTAGAAAATATGATTGTGACAGGATCTCCAATTGTTCTTCCCCAAATTTTCTTCATCCCTACACCAAATCTCTACTAAATTCCCTTCCTAATTCATCTTTAGTTCACCATTGGAGAATCTAGGAGGAGGAGGAGGATGATGAGGAAAGGATCTACGAGGAGGTAAAGTTTGCAAAAGTTGAGGGCGATTTACATCCATTTGGAGACTTATATTGGGAATCCATCTCCCAATAGGTACAATTAAGTTTTCTTCTTCAAATTATACTCTAAATCTGAAGTTTAATCATTATGAACCCACCTATGGACTATGGCTACCTATAGGAAGAGAAATTGACCTCAAGGGACCCCTATTGTGAATGTTATGATATGTTTTATACCCAATTAGGAGAAAATCTGAGATTGGTGCACCATGTATCTTTTAATAGGTCAATTAGATCAAATTTATATGTGTTTGATTATGTGAGACTAGTGTCGTATCCACAATTAGATACGTGTAGGCTGTATCTTGACAATTTAGTGATACGGGTTAATTTTGAGATTTTTTCTTCGATACGGGGGTTTGCACATGTCATATTTTGACACAGACACGTAGTTGAGTAGCTAGAACTTTATATTGCTTGTAATTATGATTCTAGACCTGCTCATATCATTTTTGATGCATTGGATAATGTGTTGGGACCGTATCACAAGCGTATCAGAGCGTTAGTGTGATACGAGTGCCATACACTCCACGTGTTTGATAATTTGTTCATACTCTATTTAGTATTGTTTATAACTATTTTAGTATTAAATAATATATATATATATATATATATATATATATATAGTTGTCTTGTAGGTTCGTATGTTAAATATATTTATGATATTGTGTTATGAGGTGACTGTGAGTGAGTGTGGAAGATTGTGTGAGTGTGTATGTTGTTGTGTAGGTTATGGTGTATAGTATATTAGTTATTGGTGTTGTCATTGTTGGTGTTGGTCGTTAGGGAGTAACAGCTAAGTGCAGGATCGGTTGTGCTCAGGTTGGCGATGTTCGTGACAGTGAACACATAGGGGAGACTGATACTTGTGATTGTACAATGAGGGTTTTGTGGAGTGAGTTATGCTCAATTTAGGACTGTGTTGCAAGGTTTGGAGGCTCGGGTTTATGTGAGGGGTCGGGTTGTGCATCTTTCACAGGCCAAGGGGTAAACAACACTACTGTGAAGACAAAGTAGTGAACCAGTAGCTGTGACAAGTGAAGTATAACAGCATCAACAGCAAGGTGAGGGACTGCTGGAACTGAGAAGAGTGAATAACAACATCAGTTGAAGAGACTGTGGAGTGTGCCAACTGCATGTAAGCAGCGAGCTTGGGATAGCCTCTAAAGGAAGTGTGTTTCAGTTGCAAGCAGATTTGATGGGGTTGTGTCTATATATATATATATATATATATATATATATATATATATATATATATATATATATATATATATATATATATATATATATATATATATATATATATATATATATATATATATATAAATACAAGTGTTAGTGTCTTTGGTTTAGGGATGTGTGTGTCTATTATGCAATTGAGTATAAGTAGTGTTAAGGAGATAGAGTATCCATGTGATACATGAGAGTAAGTATTAGATTGGCCAAGGTATGGATATAAACATATGTTATTGTAAGGAAAGTGTGCAATGTATTAGTGTGTCTATCAAGTGTATGTGTTAGACTAGTATTAAGTGAGTATCAATTGGGGATAGGTTGTATCAGTGATGGTTCATGGGGGAGAGTCTTAGATCAGTGCAGCAGTGTGCCCGGTTTGGGCACATTGCACAGTTTAGGAAGTACATTATGTACATTATGAGTGTACTTGTGTCTAGTAAGGAATTTCCTTGTATCCAGACCAAGATCTTGAGTATGAGGGTGCATGTGGAAGGGTTAATCATCAACAAAGTGTTAGTGTGTCTTAGATGGAAAGTGAGAATCTTGTGTGGATGTGTATCAGTGATGTGGGGAACTAAGTCAAGTATGGGAATGGTTGTGAGTGATATTGGAGGTATCAATAGGTATCTTATAGCAATAGTGGGTGTATATTATGTGAGTATAGATAAATGGATATTGGTTTTGAGTGATGTAAACCAGAGTGTATTAATGTGAATGTGCACTGCACTTTTATTGCTTGGAAACACAAGATGTAGTGTGGTAGTATAAACTGTGATGAAGGAATGCTTCTATGCAGGAAAGGGAGAAGTTTGTGTGTGCACTAAATGGTGCTCTGGTAGTGAGTTCTAATAGGCTCGGGTTGAGAGCACTGTATGTGCAATGGTTGGATGACTGCATGTATCAGTAAACCAGAGGGGTATTATATATAGTGTTGAGGGGGTTTTGGTATGAAAGTATAAGGGATTGAGTGGGTTATATGTGAGTAGTCAGGTACTAAGTTGGAATGAAGTTTTAGTTGTTTAGGTAAGTGTCAGCGGGTATTCATGTGAGGTAGTATCATGTAATACTTAGGTGGGTGGTATTAAAGTATAAATATTGGAATGATTGTTGGTATTGTGATATCTAGTATCTTAGTAAAGTGAGGGTTGAGATAAGTGATAATAGAGTCAAGGTACTAATTTTAGCCAAGGTTTTAGGTATTACCTTGAGGTTGCGTCTAGGTAAGTGGGTATGGGGCTAAGGTATTAGTGAGATATAGATATTGGGTTAAGGTATTTTGTATAATGGTAAATATAGAGTCTATATTAAGTATATGATATATAGTATATTATATTAGCTAGTATAATATATATTAGCTAGTGTAGACTAGTATAAAACTAGTATGGACCTGTATACCTCAGTTCGACCTAGAAGACCTAGTGTAGCAAGATATTGACCTAGTTGAAATAGATTGACTAGAAAACCTATAATAGAGTTGTTAAACATGTTTGTGTTTCCAAAATACTATTGTGACTTCATATTTCATATTTAGGTCTTTGAGATACCGAGACAGATACTAATTTGGTATTTATTGCTCTAGACCACAGGCGAGTACATTCTATGATAGTTTCCAATAGTTGATATCTACTATGATTATGGTTTATTGCATTGTTCTACTTGATTCCTCGATACTATGGATACAAAGATTAGTATTATCTGGATTCACTCTCTTGCGACATGTGCATCATACTTATCTGGCCTCTACTTAAGGACTCTTTTGCTGGTATCACATCAGGACTCACTTACTGGCATCACTTACTTTTATATGGTTGCCCTCGTACTTGATTTGCATGTCGGGACTTGGATTCATTTATACTAGTCGGGCGGAGAAATATGTTAGTAGACATGTAAATATTTCCAAAATCTAGAATTCTCCTTACTGGTCTTATCCGAAAAGATAGTAGTCGTACACCTTACGTTCGATGAGCCGTATTACCCCTAGTCGTTTACATGTCGAAAGTGTTATTTCAAAACACTCTAGTTTAGTTACATTCTTGCTGGATTCACATGATACTTGTTGGACACACATCATATCTATCTAGTTCAGTTCCCATTTATTTAAAGTCTTTATTTACCATATTTTCTTGATTCAACATGCATATCTTGTCTTGCTTCTTAAATTAACTGTGACTGTATTTTATTCTTTGATTTATTTACTTTCCTTGCTCATCATGTATTACTTTCTATAACTATTTTATAGTATTTGTCAATTAATTGGAACTACTATTGGGTTGTACTTTACTCCAATCCTGACTGGATAACATTTTTCTAAGGACCCGGAGGATTGGTGTTCGACCTATTACGGACACCAGGATGTTGATGGTACAACCATGGAGCCCATAGCGCAGGAGTGATTGCCGGAAGGACTAGCCGGAATCACTAGTTAGCCTAGTTAGTTTTAATAGCTTATTGGTACCGAATTTATTTTTGGCTTATATTTGAGAGTTGAATATTGTTTCTATTTATTGTTGTTGTTATTTTTGTTGTTGTTGTTTATACTTTGTAGTTGATAGACTTCTTTGAAATCTTATCATTCTTTAGAATTGTGATTGAGTATTTATCATTGTCTTTATTATTATATTGACCTCCTCCTTGGAGTTTAGATATCATTGACAGATTATATATATTGTGTGAGATGTTAGTTAGTTAGTGATGACCTAGACAATATTCTATCGTCGATGCTGCGGTGTAGGCTGGACGTACCCATGTACTCGTGCCCCTTTTATCGGGTGCGGGTTATGACATATTTTTGTGGTGGCCCACGCAGGCCCGAATTCGTATTTAGTGCGATATCATGGTAGTGCAACAACTTAGTTGTACTACTGTGAGCCTGCGATAGAATATAAGATATAGGATAAGGGAATACTCAATCATAAATTAGAATTCCTTGAGAGATTCCTTGGATGATCCTTGAGAATCTTATTTTGAATCTATTTTTACATGCTTTGTTTCACCTTTGCCATTGTACTTCTCTGTTGTTGAATTTGATTCTTATATCGAGATGAATCTTATGGACTAAGTTGATGGATATTCTGATAACATAAATGGATAAGAACAAAGAGAAAGGTAGCTGTTTGCTTTAGTTATGGATTCTAGAGATTTTTGCAGCTATACTAGCTGGCATGTTGAAGACATAGAGACTAATTTTGGATATATTTTTCTTGGTTATAGAATTTAGAGTTTTCGGAGCCAAGCTAGTGGCAGGGCAAAAATTCTAGATACCATGATTCTAGAGGTATGTACCTTAGTTACAGACTCTATAGTTTATCGCAACTATGCTTACTAGCACGACGAGGATTCTGGGTAACATAATTTCAAATAGACGTATATGATTATCAGATTATATCTTAAATTGGTTCTTAATATATCGTCTCTATCATTCTACCATGTTATTATTGTATTTTATTTCATCACCCTACTAGTTCAGGATAGAGATATCCTTAGGGTCTCTAGTTCAGTTCCTTATAGAGTTTTACCTTCATTAGTTGATGAGGCTTCGTTGGATAGTACAGTATCTTGGTAACTACCAGATAGGTTGTGAGTAGCAATTGATTGTTAGGAGTGTAGCTTGTGGGTATGTGAGTAGTTCCATTGGTTATGTGGGCATTAAGTATCAGTGTATAAGCCAAGAAGTAACTCATAGTGTACTACCGTTTGTAACAATAGTTCTAAGACATGTGTCAGAATATAGATAGTTGTTGTCAAGACTCACACCCGGTGTAGGGATGCAAGTCGGGAACAACGCCCAGCCTACGCCGCAACATCGGCGGTAGAACGTTGTCTTGGTCAACTATACTATCTAAACATCTCACAATAATATAAAATCTGCTAACAATATCTCAACACAAAACTCAATAATATTCTAAAGCACGAGAAGATATTAAGGAAGTCTAACATAACTATCCATTCAATATATATAAACAATAGAAACAATATCCAACCTCATACTATAGTCAATATAGTCAAGATATTCTTAATACTGATGGTTACCAAATACTAGTGATATACTCTAATTCTAGGTCATAGACATGCTTAACTCACTGGAACTTGCTACTTAGGATACTATACAAAATACTGCTAAGATACTACCTCATTGTTCTGTTTTAATTCTTGTAATCACCAAAAAATTTCAATCATTCTCTTGCAAGGAACACTTGTACACATTTTCAATCATGTGTTTTATTAGCACACCCTCGTCCAACTTAATACTGCCAATATGATTTCTTAATTAAATCTTGTTACCGTCTACACAAGATACCAGTTCTCATATGTATTTTTAGATGACATCCTCATACCAAGTTACTCGTGTCTCTCCTCTATATTATTATGCTAGTTACTAAAATGCTTGCCTAAACTTTCATAATACTTGAGGTACTCTGTCTCTTGTTCTTAGGGTATCTCTTTCTATCTGATACTTGGTACAACTCATCCTCTAATATTTGCTAATCATCCTAAGGTTCTCACCTATATACAATAAATACATAATTATCTTCTAGTAATTACAACACCATGATATCTCACTGATATTCTTATACCCCTCAGGCTATTCTTTGATACATACGACCTCTATAATCAAAATTAACAAGGTACTATACTTACTTATATATATATATATATATATATATATATATATATATATATATATATAAAATTTCTATCCTCTTGTCACGACCCGCACCCATAAATTGGGCATGAGCCGGCGGTAGAACGCTGTCTAGGTCTCAAGACTATCAAATATAACTCATCCTGTCAATGGTCTCAACTCCATAGGGAGGACAATGATAATACATTGATCAACAATTTAATATATACTCAATCACAAGACTATTGGAAAGTAAATGGCACGACAAGATATAAGGATAAAGAGTACTGACATAAGTCAAGCACAAAATATAAATACAACACAAGTCTAGAGTCCAGTTGTCCACATAAAGTCTCAATAAAAATATACAACCCAAGTCTTAGTTTTAGAACAATAATACATAAATAAGACAGTCTAAATGCCTGCTTGAGGTGTATCCTCTAAGGTGGGAAATTCTTCTAGAATTTCTGGTACAAAATCTCCCTCTGCTCCCGGGCCTTAGTGGGTAGGACAGAAGTCCTCCAAGTCCTCTGAAAAATGTTATCCAGTCAGGATTGGAGCGAAGCACAAGCACTAAATATTAGTTTCATTTATATTGACAAAACTATAAAAACAGTATAAGAAAATACAAGATGAAAGCAATACTGGAAATATAGAATACTAGAGAATATGTAATAAGCAATAGAACATCTAGCAATGAATAGAAATATAAGTGAATGCTAGAACAAGTGAACTGAATTAAAGAATAAATATCTGGCTATGTGTTTGAAATATCAGTTTATTATGTGATCGGCTTGGGACGAGATCAAGCTTGTTATATATGATTGGCTATGATACATATGAGGTCAGGCTAACCATCTGGTTAGCTATGATTCGAGCAATAGTCAGGCTAATCATATATAACAGGCTATGAGGCATGTAAATGGTCAGGCTACACCCGACGTGATTTGTGGGGTGAGCTATGATGCATGTAAGGTGGGGTATGATCACATAATCTGCTAATATTTTCCCATCCCCAGCTAGCACGATGAATTCCAATCACGACTCCTTATGACATGTATCTATGATGCTAACCCGTGTATCCACAGTGTCAGAATCAAGTATACTCTACAACTAGAATTATAGAATTAATCAACAAGAATGAAAACTGTCAAAGAATATACTCGTCTGTAGTCCTGAGGAAGGTATGAGGATCGATGTCCAAGACGAGATCACAATGACCTAATTATAGAATATCAATGTCAAAATACTGAATTAAAGGAATAAGCATGTTTAACTAATTAAATACGAGGCCTCTAGGTCAAATCTAAGGTTTAGAGTTCATAATTCTTATCTAGGTCAAATCCAAGATGATACTAGTAGTACTAGGTTTGTACTAGGACATTCTAACTGATGTGGTTCACACTAGGTCATAGATACTAACACTATAATATACATCAATACCATGTAGAAATTAACTATAATTTAATACATGCATTTACATATATATTATACCTACATATATATATATATATATACATGTAGCTAAACTATATGCTAGCATAGCTATTAATCCACCACTAACTATCTAGACTAGTAGATGTACATATATATATATATATATATATATATATACAAGTCCCTACCCAACTACTAATACTACTAGTGAAACTCAAAACCCAACCCTAGAACCCTGCTAACCCGATACCTCAATTCACAATAACACTCTCTCATACCTACCCCCATAACCTACTGTAGTACACAGGTCCTATATACAATACCTTGATACTATCCCCTGATCAACACAGGTACAAAATGTTGAACAAGGTAGCCACAGTTCAATTTTGAACTGCACAACCCCTGAACTGGCCTTCCTATCTCCACTAATCACTGGACTGATATACTGACATCAGTGTATCCTATTGCTTCTCTAAAAACCACTGATACCTAGTATCAGACACTTGACCAGTGCATTACCTAATACCTGATACACCATTAGACACTCAAGCACAACCCAAAACCTATACCATACTGACACATTTCTGTGCATATTTCTCTGCAGTGCACAAGAGTGCACTGCACCTTCCATGTTTGAATACGGGATCTGCTGTGTGGTGCTAGCAATGCACTGCACAATGCCTATTGCAAAGCCCTGCATAGCTCAATGACACTCACTACACCTCTCCCTCACTGAGACACAGTTCATAAAGAATACACCTAACACTTAATAATTGCATCGATCCCAAATACTGATTTAATGAACCATTCACAGTTTACAGTCTGAAGTTGTTCAGATTTACACATGCATGGCCTAATCTTTGAGACAAGCATATGGCTACTGACAAGATCAATCAGGTAAGTTTTTCTCAACTGTTCACTGATACACAGTATCAGGAACTGGCACCCCTCACTAATACATAGGTGCCTGGACACCCAACCCTATACTGAACCTGTTCTGAACCTATCCTTAGGCTGATACCCCTACCTGGTATTTAACACATCATCAGCATTTACTGAATCCATGCTACTCTCTCATATTGGTACACTATTGATACATGCCAAATTACCCTTAATCATACACTAATACTCTAATGTATAAGTCTACTGATACAATGACATATCAGTCCACCCAACTCAATAACTGACCTATCTCCCCTACCTTATACTGCTACTGCAGTTGCACATGAGTGCAAGCAATCTTTATTGCACACTGAGCTCAGTCAAGACACACTGAATACATCCCCTCTCGAATTCCACTGTACTAGTCATTGCTATTCACTGATACAGATATCTGACAACCTAAGACACTACACACTGCACTGAATTCCATCACTCATACTACCACTTATACATCACTGAGACACCTAACTTCACATATCTAACACATCTACACAACACAACACATACAGGAAATCTAATTCACTAACCCCTCACAAGCACACAACTGCAACACTCACACACATCTAGTCGCACAGTGGTTACTCTAATGCTCACTGTACTGAGGCTAGCTACATACTGATACATCCATCTACATTCCCAGTAAATCGATACTCTCTCCCAACATAGGTACATAGTTCACACAGTGAACCCGAGGTTATGCACAGTCACAGGGAAAAACTCGACTGTGCAACCACTCAAGGATATTCAAAAATATAGTAATACCTATACGCATACATATATATACATGTATACATATCAACCCATAAGAAACTAGGTTATAGAATTAGGCATTTCCCCTATAAAGCACTTCGACAAACACCTAGGGGCTGGAATCGGGTTTCACTTGGTTATACCCAAAACTAAAACCCTAAATCAAGATCAAATCCATAGGTAGATGACGCAAACATGCAAGAATGCATATCCCCATAACTAGGGCTCACAAAAATTAGGGGAAAAACATCATTGGATCACCAAACCCTAAAATCACCTATGACTCCATGGAAAAAAAAGTCATTCCTAATTCAAATGGTGGGCTCCTAATGGCCAAACAACAAATAAAAATGGAATTAAATGAGGTTTTATTTCGGATCCTCACCTATTGGGAGATGGATTCCTAATGTAGCTCCTCTTTCTTCAAGCCTCCTTGGTCCAAGCTCCTAGATCTCTCTTGATGGAGAAGGAAAGAGGGTTTCTAGGGCTATAAATCCTGAAATTTGAGGAAGGAAAATAGATTTCTAAGTGGAGGCTATGATTAGGGGTTTTTTTCATGAATGAAGAAACTTGAGGGAGGCTCCCTCTCATTATATAAGACTAGGGTTAGGGTTGGGGCTTCTAATGCCAAGAGTCTAATTTGTCCTTCATGATTTGTCATGAAAAACTTAAAATAAAAAGGGGTTTAGTCATGCATTGAGGGTTTAACTAAATGTTAATTTAATAAATAGGGATTGGTCACAAGGGTTTAATCTAATGGATTTTTTTTAGGTCAAGCCCATTAACCTATGTATTAAGAACACCCAACAATTTATATAATAACTCATTATATATTATATTAACACAATAAATTAAATATGGCAATTTACAATAATGCCCTAATCTAGGAATGTAGTAGTGACATGTCTACCCTCCTAAAAAAATTTCGTCCTCGAAATTGAATTAAATTAGAACAAAATCAGACAAGGAATTATACCTCAAGTCTCGAAGAGTTACGGGTATTGCTCGCGCATTTCGTCCTCTCTTTCCCAGGTCGACTCGCCTAAAGAGTGATGTCTCCATGCAACACGAACCAAAGGAATAGTCTGGTTCTGCAACACCTTCTCTCTGCGATCCAAGATCTCTACGGTCTGCTCAGGATAGCTGAGAGTCGGGCCAACCTCGATCTCCGAGTGATCTAGTACGTGACTAGGATCTGCCATGTACCGTCTCAGCTGCGACACGTGTAACATGTCGTGTACTCCCTCTAGTGCAGGTGGCAAGTCTAGTCTATACGCCACTTCTCCGACCCTCACAAGAATACCGAAAAGTCCGATGTAGCGTGGATTAAGCTTCCCGCCTCCACCAAAACGAATCGTGCCCCGTGTTGGAGAAATTCGTAGGAACACTAGATCGCCAAACTAGAACAAAACAGTCTTAACACGCAGTCGAAAACAAAATAATCACATGCCAAAATAATAACAAACCTATACCTGAAACTTAAGGGGTCTACGGTGGCTGTCGGTCCAATGTCGCTGTCTGTCCTGCGCCACTCGTAGTCTGTCTCTGATGAGTTTCACTTTTTCTGCTGCATCCACGACCATTTTTGGTCCTAAAAAGGCTCTCTCTCTGACGTTATCCCAAGATAACGGTGTACGATACCTTCGTCCATATAGAGCCTCGAATGGTGACATCTCAATGCTGGCCTGGTAGCTGTTGTTGTAAGCAAACTCTACCAGGTATAGATGATCCTCCTAAGAACCTCCGAGATCTAGAATGCAAGTGCATAGCATATCCTCGAGAGTCTGAATAGTCCTTTCAGACTGCCTGTTCGTCTGGGGGTGGTATGTGGTACTGAACTTGAGCTGAGTGCCCAAGCTAGCCTGCAGACTCCTCCAGAAGTGGAAAGTAAAACGACTATCCCGATCCGAGATGATGCTCACAGGAATCCCATATAATCTGATAATTTGACGTACGTACATCTCTGCTAGCCTCTCTGTCGATGTACCTACGTTGAAAGGTAATAAGTGGGCTGATTTGGTCAACCTATCCACGATGACCCAAATCGCGTCCTTTCCTCCTGGAGAACGCGGAAGCCCTGAAACGATATCCATGGTAATGTGCTCCCACTTCCACTCTGGAATAGGTAAAGGCTGAAGCAAACCACCTGGCCTCTGCCGATCCGTCTTTACCTGCTGGCACACTAGACACCGGGATACGAAGCGTTCTACCTCGCGCTTCATACCATACCACCATACGTGCTCCCTCAAATCTCGATACATCTTGTTGGCACCGGGATGCATCGAGTACTGAGAGCGGTGTGCCTCCCGCAAAACCAACCTCCTCGTGCATCTTCCCGCTCGGCACACACATCCTCGTGCCGTACCGTAAAGACCTATTATCCGCAATAGTGAAATCGTTTGACAATCCTGTTCGAACTTGTGCCCTGATACTCCTCAGAGCCTCATCATCATATTGTGCAGCTCTGATTCTGTTCATCAGCTCGGACTGTATCTGTAATCCCCATATCTGAATCTTGATACCGGGAACTAGCACCTCAATTCCCAAGCTTTCCAGATCAGCCAACAAATGTCCATCTGTCGTCAAGTACATAGCCATCGGATACCTGCTCAAGGCATCGGCGACTACGTTGGCCTTTCCTGGGTGATACTGTAATGAGATGTCGAAGTCCTTCATCAACTCCAACCACCTCCTCTGCCTCATGTTCAACTCCTTCTGCGTAAACACGTACTTCAAGCTCTTATGGTCTGTGAAGATCTCCACACGCTCTCCGTACAGGTAGTGTTTTCACAGCTTTAGAGCGAAGATAACCACTGCCAACTCTAAATCGTGGGTGGGGTAGTTTTTTTTATGAGGGCATAATTGCCTGGAAGCATAGGCAATTACCTTCCCGTGCTGCTGAAGAACGCAACCCAAACCCTTTCCTGAAGCATCACTGTAGATAGTGAATCCACCTGTCCCCGATGGCAACGTCAAAACTGGAGCTGTCGTCAATCTTATCTTCAGCTCATCAAATGTGACCTGGAAATCCTCCATGCAGACAAAATCTATATCTTTCTTGGTCAGCCTAGTCATTGGCGTTGCAATCCTGGAGAAGTCTTGTACAAACCTCATGTAGTATCCTGCTAGCCCGAGAAAACTCCTGATCTCAGCTACCAAACTAGGGGTAGCCCACGACTCCATTGCCTCGATCTTCTTGGGTTAACTGAGATTCTGTCACCCGTCACCATATGCCCAAGAAATTGAACCTTGTCAAGGAAGAATTTGCACTTTGAAAGTTTCCCGTATAGCTCCTCCTTCCTGAGAGTCTCTAAGACCATCCTCAGGTGCTCTTCGTGCTCCTCTGGGGTCTTGGAATACACAAGAATATCGTCGATGAACACCACCATAAACTTGTCAAGGTACTGGTAGAACACCTTGTTCATCAAGTTCATGAATACTGCCGGTGCATTAGTTAAACCAAATGGCATTACCATAAACTCAAATTGGCCACATCTGGTCCGAAAGGCTGTCTTCAACGTGTCTTCTCTCTTCACCTTCACCTGGTAATAGCCTGACCTCAATTCTATCTTTGAAAATACCTTCGCCCCGCTCAACTGATCGAAAAAATCATCTATCCTCGGCAGCGGATATTTGTTCTTGATAGTGAGATTGTTCAGAGCTCTATAATCGATGCACATGCGTACCGTACCGACCTTCTTCGGTACGAATAATACCGGAGCTCCCCATGTTAATGAACTAGATTTGATAAAGCCTTTGTCCTGCAGCTCCTCAACTTGCTTCTTCAGTTCTGCCAGCTCGTTGTTATTGACTCTATAGACATGTTGTGAAATGGGCTCCGCTCCTGGCACCAAGTCTATAGAGAATTCAATATCTCTGTCTGGCGGCAAGCCTGGCAACTCCTTTGAAAATACATCCAGGAACTCCGCTATCAGAGGATGTGGCAACTATACTTCTTCCATCCTGGCTCCACAAAAAGTGCTTCCGCTCTGCTCCGCTGCTCCTCTGGCGACCTCGAACTCCGGCGCTCCTGGTGGTCGAAATATTACTCTGCCTCCATGACAATCTATAGTAGCATGGTGCCTACTCAACCAGTCCATTCCGAGTACAATATCATATCCCGGAAGTGGCATGACCAGTAAGCACATGCTCAACTCTCGGCCTCCCAATGATACTCTCCGGTCCTTGCAATA
Source organism: Iris macrosiphon (assembly GCA_036927795.1). Taxonomy (NCBI): domain Eukaryota; kingdom Viridiplantae; phylum Streptophyta; class Magnoliopsida; order Asparagales; family Iridaceae; genus Iris; species Iris macrosiphon. The sequence goes on along the minus strand of JAYESA010000008.1, from coordinate 64,176,437 downwards.
ATCACGGACTAGGATAATACCTCTGCCAGTCGTGATCTTGCAAGTCCTATCTAATGGTTCCGCCTCTAAATGATGCTTAAGAGCATAAGATACAGACACAAAACAATGGGAAGCGCCAGAATCGAATAATGCAAATGCTGGAATAGAATCGAGAAGAACTGAACCTGTAATCACGTCTCCTGCTGGCTCGGCCTCCTCGACCGTCATGGCATATGCTCATCCCTGGGGTGCACCTCTCTGCTGCTGCTGCTGGTACTGAGCAAACCTCTGCTGCTGCGGTTGAAGTGGAGGTCCCCTCTGCTGGCCTCCTAGTTTGGTAGTTACCCTGGCTGGTCCCCTCTGAGCGGCTGCTCCACCCTGACCTGGACGAGTCTGAATAGATGGACAATCCCTCAGCTGATGTGCTGACGATCCACAGGACAAGCATGTACCCAACCTCTTCCTGCAGATCTCTCTAGTGTATCCTGCCTTTCCGTAGTACGCACACTGGACAGCGGGTTGAGTCTGCCTCTGCAGCTGCTGCTGGGCGTATCCTCGGGCTGGTGTCTGGTGCTGCTGGTGCTGCTGATGCTGCTGCTTGTATGGCCTATGTTGCTGTTGGAAGTATGGATGCTTGCTCGGTCCCGCACTACTGTTCGCTCCTTCTGAAGTGTCGCATCCTCTCTTAGGCCTGAGGTCCAAGTCATCCTCAGCAATCTGGGCATCCATCAAAATGCCCTCGAAGGTAGCAGTGCGACGTCCTGAAGTGCGAGACTTGATCTCCCTTGTCAGCCCTTTTCTGAACTTTTGGGCCCTGTCTCCTGGATCTCGAATCATCGATGGCGCAAAACGACTCACGCGGAAAAACTTCATGGCGTACTCATCGAATGACATGTTTTCCTTGACCAAGTCATGGAACTAACTCTCCAAGGCTCCCAGGGCAACATCAGGAAAGAACTTCTCCTTGAAGAGATCCTTTAAGGCCTCCCAAGTAAGTCCTCCGACAATGAGTCTCGGCTCAGTACGAAACTACGTCAGCACGATGTCAAACATCTGACTGTCGGCGGCCTCGATCTGAAGAATCTCCGGAAGCTGCGCCAAGCGCAAGTTCCTCTCTATGTCCTCTAGCCAATCGTTGGCGTAGAGTATCCCCTTAGTACCTTTGAACTCCCGAGGCATCATCCTCTTGAAGTCTACGATAGTGCCGGGCCACTGGTGGTGCTGGCCAGGATGCTGCTGCTGCTGTACAACTTTTTCCACAGCCTGGAGAGCCACATGATGAGCATTCTCCACGCTCTCCCTTATCAGCTCGGTCTGGGCCTGGTGCGCCTTCGCCTGCACCCTCTGAGCCTTAGCCTGGACTCGCTGGGCCTCCGCTGACTTCCTCTAAGCATCAACCATGCCCTGGATCAGCGCGAACATCTGTGCCCCATCAACGGGCACACCTCCGGGAAACAGAGTCGGTGGTGGTGGAAGTGGCTCCGTCACAGCTGTGGCAATCCTCTGAACAGGTGGGGGAGGAGGACCCCCAAAAAGTGCAGATACTCCCACATGCACAGGAGATGTAGGAGGTACTACGAATGTCTGTCCAACAGGTCGAGAGGTGGCAGACCTCTCTGAAGCTGCTGCTCCCAGTCTCAAGGACCTGGTCTTCGGCAGCATCCTGAAGACAGATTGAAAAGAATCAATTAAGGTAATCGACACGATATCATCAAGGAAGGACAGTAAAAATTCTAAGGGAAGTAATCATTCAGAATATCATTAAAAGGATCAGAAATTTCCTAATTGTGATTGAGCATATTCTCGGCCTAAATCCTATTTTCCTAAAACAGGCTCGTAGCAATGCTCTAAGCGAGCACCACTACGATATCGCTCTAAATGCGAATCTAGACCTGTATGGGCCACCACTAAAAACGTGTCACTACCCGGACCCGAAAATTGGGCATAAGCCGTGGGTACGTCCAGCCTATGCCGCAACATCGACTGTAGAACGCTGTCTAGGTCTCAAGACTATCAAACATAACTCATCCTGTCAATGGTCTCAATTCCATAGGGAGGACAATGATAATACATTAATCAATAATTTAATATATACTCAATCACAAGACTATTGGAAAGTAAATGGCACGACGAGATATAAGGATAAAGAGTACTGACATAAGTCAAGCACAAAATATAAATACAACACAAGTCTAGAGTCTAGTTGTCCACATAAAGTCTCAATAAAAATATACAACCTAAGTCTTAGTTTTAGAACAATGATACATAAATAAGACAGTCTAAATGCCTGCTTGAGGTGTATCCTCTATGGTGGGAAATTCTTCTAGAATTTTTGGTACAAAATCTCCCTCTGCTCTCGGGCCATAGTGGGTAGGACAGAAGTCCTTCAAGTCCTCTGGAAAATGTTATCCAGTCAGGATTGGAGCACTAAACAACAGTTTCATTTATATTGACAAAACTATAAAAACAGTGCAAGAAAATACAAGATGAAAGCAATACTGGAAATATGGAATACTAGAGAATATGTAATAAGCAATAGAATATCTAGCAATGAATAGAAATATAAGTGAATGCTAGAACAAGTGAACTGAATTAAAGAATAAATATCTGGCTATGTGTTTGAAATATCAGTTTATTATGTGATCGGCTTGGGACGAGATCAGGCTTGTTATATATGATTGGCTATGATACATGTGAGGTCAGGCTAACCATCTGGTTAGCTATGATGCGAGAAATAGTCAGGCTAATCATATATAACAGGCTATAAGGCATATAAATGGTCAGGCTATACCCGACATGATGTGTGGGGTAAGCTATGATGCATGTAAGGTGGGGTATGATCACATAATCTGCTAATATTTCTCCATCCCCAGCTAGCACGATGGATTCCAATCATGACTCCTCATGACAGGTATCTATGATGCTAACCCGTGTATCCACAGTGTCAGAATCAAGTATACTCTACAACTAGAATTATAGAATTAATCAATAAGAATGAAAACTGTCAGAGAATGTACTCGCCTGTGGTCCTGAGGAAGGTATGAGGATCGATGTTCAAGGCGAGATCACAATGACCTAATTATGGAATATCAATGTCAAAATACTGAATTAAAGGAATAAGCATGTTTAACTAATTAAATACGAGGCCTCTAGGTCAAATCTAAGGTTTAGAGTTCATAATTTCTTATGTGGTAGGTCTTCTCCAAGATGATACTAGTCGTACTTGGTTTGTACTAGGACATTCTAACTGATGTGGTTCACACTAGGTCATAATACTAGCACTATAATATACATCAATACCATATAGAAATTAACTATAATTTAATACATGTATTTACATATATATTATACCTACATATATACATGTAGCTAAACTATATGCTAGCATAGCTATTAATCCCCCACTAACTATCTAGACCAGTAGATGTGTATATATATATATATATATATATATATATATATATATATATATATATATATGTATATATATATATATATATATATATATATGTATATATATATATATATATATATATATACAAGTCCCTACCCAACTACTAATACTACTAGTGAAACTCAACACCTAACCCTAGAACCTTGCTAACCTGATACCTCAATTCATAATAACACTCTCTCATGCCTACCCCCATAACCTACTGCAGTACACAGGTCCTATATACAATACCTTGATACTATCCCCTGATTAACACAAGCACAAAATGTTGAACAATGTAGCCAATGTTAAATTTTGAACTGCACAACCCCTGAACTGGCCTTCCTATCTCCACTAATCCCTGGACTGATATACTGACATCAGTGTATCCTATTGCTTCTCTAAAAACCATTGATACCTAGTATCAGACACTTGACCAATGCATTACCTAATACCTGATACACCATTAGACACTCAAGCACAACCCAAAACCTACACCATACTGACACATTTCTGCGCATATTTCTCTGCAGTGCACAAGAGTGCATTGCACCTTCCATGTCTGAACACGAATCTGCTGTGTAGTGCTAGCAATCCAATGTACAATGCCTATTGCACAGTCCTGCATAGCTCACTGACACTCACTACACCTCTCCCTCACGGAGGCACAGTTCATAAAGAATACACCTAACACTTAACAATTGCATCGATTCCAGATACTGATTTAATGAACCATTCATAGTTTACAGTCTGAAGTTGTTCAGATTTACACATGCATGGCCTAATCTTTGAGACAAGCATATGGCTACTGGCAAGATCAATCAGGTAAGTTTCCCTCAACTTTTCACTGATACACAGTATCAGGAACTCGCACCCCTCACAAATACATAGGTGCCTGGACACCCAACCCTATACTGAACCTGTTCTGAACCTATCCTTAGGCTGATACCCCCACCTGGTATTTAACACATCATCAGCATTCACTGAATTCATGCTACTCTCTCATATTGGTACACTATTGATACATGCCAAATCACCCTTAATCATACACTGATACTCTAATGTATCATTCCACTGATACAATGACATAGCAGTCCACCCAACTCAATAACTGACCTATCTCCCCTACCTTATACTGCTACTGCAGTTGCACATGAGTGCAAGCAATCCTCATTGCATACTGAGCTCAGTCAAGACACATTGAACACATGCCCTCTCGAATTCCACTTTACTAGTCATTGCTATTCACTGATACAGATATCTGACAACCTAAGACACTACACACTGCACTGAATTCCATCACTCATACTACCACTTATACATCACTGAGACACCTAACTTCACATATCTAACACATCTACACAACACAACATATACAGGAAATCTAATTCACTAACCCCTCACAAGCACACAACTACAACACTCACACACATCTAGTCGCACAGTGGTTACTCTAATGCTCACTATACAGAGGCTAGCTACCTACTGATACATCCCTCTATATTCACAGTGAACCGATACTCTCTCTCCCAACACAGGTACATAGTTCATACAGTGAACCCGAGGTTATGCACAGTCATAGGAAAAAACCCGACTGTGCAACCACTCAAGGATACTCAAAAATACATAATACCTATACGCATACATATATATACATGTATACATATCAACCCATAAGAACCTAGGTTATAGAATTAGGCATTTCCCCTATAAAGCATTTCGACAAACACCTAGGGGCTGGAATCGGGTTTCACCTGGTTATACCCAAAACTAAAACCCTAAATCAAGATCAAATCAATAGGTAGATGATGCAAACATGCAAGAATGTATATCCCCATAACTAGGGCTCGGAAAAACATCATTGGATCACCAAACCCTAAAGTCACCTATGACTCCATGGAAAAAAATAAAAGAGTCATTCCTAATTCAAATGGTGGGCTCCTACTAGCCAAACAACAAATAAAAATAGAATTAAATGACATTTTAATTCGGATCCACACCTATTGGGAGATGGATTCCCAATGTAGCTCCTATTTCTTCAAGCCTCCTTGGTCCAAGCTCCTAGATCTCTCTTGATGGAGAAGGAAAGAGGGTTTCTAGGGCTATAAATCCTGAAATTTGAGGAAGGGAAATGGATTTCTGAGTGGAGGCTATGATTAGGGTTTTTCTTCATGAATAAAGAAGCTTGAGGGAGGCTCCCTCTCATTATATAGGACTAGGGTTAGGGTTAGGGCTTCTAATACCAAGAGTCTAATTTGCCCTTCATGATTTGTCATGAAGAACTTAAAATAAAAAGGGGTTTAGTCATGCATTGAGGGTTTAACTAAATATTAATTTAATAAATAGGGATTGGTCACAAGGGTTTAATCTAATAGATTTTTTTTAGGTCAAGCCCATTAACCTATGTATTAAGAACTCCCAACAATTTATATAATAACTCATCATACATTATATTAATACTATAAATTAAATATGGCAATTTACAATAATGCCCTAATCTAGGAATGTGGTAGTGACACCTCTACTTCTTAGATTACTTGTATTATTACTTCCAAATGTTTTCCTAGCCATATTAACTGATACAACAATCCAATGTTATTACACAAGGTACTTATTGTTACTAGCATATTACTTAACTAATTCCTGATATAGAAACACTAGCACTCTTGATATAGTAACACTAGCTTCCTAACTACACAACATATGTTCTTAAAGTTCTAGGATACTAGCTTCATCATTAGATCACCTCATCATACTCACTAGAAATCATGATCACTTGCATCCAATGTACTAATTATTAACTTCTATTATACACATGTTTTACTTCACTCTCAAAGGCAGACATATGGTTCCATATCTTTATTGATGTATATATATTTCTCCTCAAACCTTTACAAACAGATACACAAATTAGTAATACACTACATATCTTCCATGACCAATCTTGATATTTCTCAACCCATGACATAATATTAACACTCAAGCTTTTACTTTCTGATACTCATGAACTCACACTGACACTCATCATCTACTGTGCATCTTGCACAAATTTTTTAGATATTTTTCCTCTTATTGCTTCCAGTACATCACTAACCTCAATATCAGGTGATATACCCATCATTAGTCATATACTGGTGCACTCCTATCTACTCATATCAACCTGTATTACAAGTCCTACTACCTTAGCACAATATATTATTTATTCACTCACACTCCCCCATACACTTATGGGTACCCTTCTACTACGACACATTCACTAATACCCTTGATGTATATACATTTTTTTACTTTTGACATACCCAAGTATCAACCACCCAATTGTATATTATGCTCCATTGATTTCCAACACAATTTTCTTGATACTTAAATATTTACATGGCTCACCCAACTACATGAATTCATGACTATCCAGAACTGGTATGCTGACTCTGATACTAACTCATGGGACCACTACTGATACTCTCTACTCTCCCTTCTGCCTATAGTACCAATACTAACTTATAATGACACCTATCATAGAAATATTGCTACAAAGTACTATGCTATGGGTTATCTCTAGATTGATGCCTATTGCTCATATGCCCAACCAAGAACCACTTACAGACTCACAAGTCACACTCTCAATAGTCAATACTGATACTCAAGACACAGACCTAATTATAATTCACCAATTATCATACTAACAAGGAACCTTATTGGAATGAAGCTCCAAAAGGAACTGGACTAAAGAACTGAAGGTATTTCTACTACTAAGCTAAGGAACAATGGAACAAAGTTCTGAAATAACAGAAATAAATAAGTATTGAGATGATACTTTAAGAACCAATTTAAGATACAATCTTATAATCATACACGTCTGTCCGAAATTATGACACTCAGAATCCTCTTTACGCCAGTAAGCATAGCTGTGATAAACAATATATCCTATAACTTACGTATTCACCTCTATAATCATGTCGTCTAGAATCCCCGCTGTGCCAACTAGTATAGCTGCGAGAAATTCTAAATTTTATAACTAAGATATGTACATCCGAAGTTATGTCCCTACGTTTCTGCTATGCCAGCTAATATGGCTGCGATAAACCCTATGCTCCATAACCAAAGCAGACGTTTCACCTTTCTCACTATCTTCATCAACATATGTCATCAGATGATACCATAATTTAGTCCGTAAAATTTCTCTCGATATAAAATCAAACTCAATAATGAACACCAAGAATTTAAATCAATCGATCACCAAGTATCAAATTTAACAATCGATCACCAAGAATTAAATTCAACAACAACAAGTGAGAGCGGACGAAAATAAGAGAAAATATGAGAATTGTAATAAGATTCTCAAGGGTCGTCCCAGGAATCTCTTAAAAAAATTGTGATTGAGTATCCTCTCATCCTAGTATCTTATATCCTATATCCTATATCCTATATCCTATCGTAGGCTTGCAGTAGTACAACTAAGTCGTCGCACTACCATGACATCGCATAACTTGTAAAGCCTGACCTGCATAAGCCACCACTAAAAATGTGTCACGACTCGCACCTGATGTAGGAATACAAGTCGGGAACAACGTTCAGCCTACGTTGCAGCATCGGCGGTAGAACGTTATCTTGGTCAATTATACTATCTAAACATCTCACAATAATATAAAATCTGCCAACAATATCTCAACACAAAACACAATCACATTCTAAAGCACAAAAAGATATCAAAGAAGTCTAACATAACAATCCATTCAATAAATATATAAACAATAGAAATAATATCCAACCTCATACTAGCCAAAAATAAATTCGGTACCAAAATGCTAAAGAAACTAACTATAAAAACTAGTGATCCGGATAAACCTTTCGGCAATCACTCCAGAACTAGTGGGTCCAAGTCTACACCATCTATAAGTCGAAGTCCATAGTATGTCGGACACCAATCTCTTGGATCCTCTGAGAAATATTTTCCAGTCAGGAATAGAGCAAAGTACATCTCTAACAGTAGTTCTAATCAATGATATTGTCACTATCATATTCTAAAAATAGGGGTAATCTTGCTATTTTAAATAATATAAGTATTATATATATTTTATTTTTAAATAATTGCATGATATGTGTATACATATATATTATAGTATTCTTTAATGCATGAGTTAGTAGACTAGACCTAGAAGCCCACTAGTTGAACCTCTGACTGAAATATAGGGTTATGATTTTAATTAGTATTATTCAGAATTAAATATTGGGGTTTATAATTTATTATTGTGATTTTATTTAATTGTTGCGCCTTACCGTTGCTTCGATATTTGGAGCGCTATCCTAGCTTTTGCCTTCCAATATATTTTATACCCTTGTCCTAGATATGCCCGTCTTCCATTCTGACCATTGTATAACTCATAAATATGCTCTCTTGTGCTTCATTTTAGTCGCACAATATTCGTTATGGACGTTTATTTTAATTCTAAATAAATCCAACTTTGTATCTTTGTGCGTTCCAATCGAAATTGAAGACACAATCTTGACCCATTTTGTGTAACCCAAATTATGACAATATTTTATTCTGAGTCTTCTACGTCCATGATACTTGTGTCCCACCTAATTTTAACCCCATGTACTTTCAATTTATTTTAGGACACCATTTACATTAATTTTAATTAAATTAGTCTAAGGACCCAATTTGACCCAAAACTAGATCCAACACCAAACCAAACCCCCATTCACACCCTCAAGACTCATACTAAATACCATACACCCTTTCTAGCCATTACATTGCACCAAACATGGTATTTTCTCTCATTAAATCCCAAAACCCACTTTTTGTACAATTTTTCAATTGTTGGGGACTTAATTGCAAAAGTGCAATAATGTGTCACCATCCTATTGGTCAAGCACATGAAGAAATAACCCCCTTCCTTTGACCGTTCAACTCCCTCTCCCTCTCTCCTCCTTTTGGTTTGACATTTCCCTTCATGTTTAATCTAGGCCATCCATTTAAAATGGAGCCATCCTCACCACACACACCATTATATATATATATATATATATATATATATATATACTAACCCCCTCCTAATGTAAACCCCATCCCAAGGAGTGCCAAACCGGCCCTAATTCCTAGGTAGTCAACATCATCTTCTCCCTCATGCAACTCTCCTCTCTCCATTATAATTAATAACATCAAAACCCATAAACCCTAACTATAAATCCCTATCTACTGTTCATCATCTCCCTCACAAACCCGATCGTCGGAGCCCCAGTGAACACGACCTCGATGAGCCGCCGGGCTCAACCCGTGCACGACCCCGTTCTTCTCCACGTCAACATCCACCTCTCCTCACCGCCGATCCCGGCCATCCACGAGGAGCACGACCTCGCCTGAGCGGATCCCTACGTTGTTGTACCTCACCTGGGCAGATCCCGATGCCGCTGTACCTCGCCTGAGCGGATCTCGACCCCGACTCGACCATCCTACGACCATAGCGCCTCGCCGGACCCCTCACCCCCGACCGACTGAACCGCTCGATCGGAGCCTGACTGCAGCGAGCATCCCTCCTCCTGATCACCCACCGGATCCACCCTCTTCTTCTTCGTCCTCTTCCCGACCTCTCCCATCTTCGGCCGTCGACCATCAACAGCCGTCGAATTGCACCATTCGACCACCCCCTTTCGACCACCGTCGATACACCCTCGTCGACCTCGGCCCCCGCTGCCAGACTACACAGCATCTTTCCGACTTCCTCTCCATCCGCCGGACAACCCTGAGCCGAGCACTGAACCTCTCCTTTCTGCTCTCTCTCCTCTTCCTCGACAGAGCAGCACCGTTCCCCTCGTCGATAACCCGCTGACCTCCGCCTGAGACTCGTCCCCACGACTTCAAAACCACCCGCTCCCGAGCAAACCAGGCTAACACCATCACTATTAACCCCTCGACGTTCCCGGCAGCCCCATTCTTGACTTCGCAGCACCCCCAGCAGCCTCGCTTGAGCTCCGACTCCGGCAATGTCGACCTATCCATCATTATCATCAGCATCATCAGCATCATCGTTATCATCGTCGTCACCATCGACATCGTCGTCGTCGTAGTCATCGTCAACCTCGTGCGTGCCCGCCAAGGTTCGTACCTGTCCCCTCTTCCTTCGTAATTTTATATGTATGTGCTTGTGTGAATAGTGTTAGGGATTAGTATTGCTTCATGACAGGTTAGTTGGTTGGTTTCTGACCAGTGTCGGTGAACCTAGTAACTCGTTTGCGTATACGTACACGTATGTGTTTTATAATCAAATTGATATATATATATATATATATATATATATATATATATATATATATATATATATATATATATATATATATATATATATATATATATATATGGAGGTATTTATATAAGTAATTATATGCTTGTAGTATGTATGACTGTATATATATATACTATATGACCCTAGTATAATTACGGACATCCCGTAATTACATTGACCATGTGACCCAGAATATTGTAAGTTGACTGTCTTGTGTACACTGACGTACTGGCTAGACATGTGTTAGTGATTGACTGTCCGATTATGCACAGCATCTGAAGACTTGACACCCGTGCAGTTAGATACACATTTGACCCTGCTAGTTGACCAGTGTCATACCTAGAGTAGCCCCTGAGTTCAGTGTATTTATGTTGATTGTGTGTTAGTGTATCGACTAATGCTATATTGTATTATATGATATATCTATTGGACTGTTGGATTATTCAAACAAGACTTCAGAAACAGGATATTGGTATTGCCAGCAGAGGACCCCAGGCGAGTACATTCTTTGACAGTTTCTATTATGTTGATCATCTCTATGATTCTAGTTGTATAGCGTAAATAATTCTGACACTATGTATACACGAGTTGGCATCATCGAGACCTGTCACGAGGAGTCGTGATTGGAATCCATCGTGCTAGCTGGGGAAACAGGGAAATATTAGTAGCTTATGTGATCATACCCGACTCTACATGCATTATAGCTCACCCACACCTCACGTCGGTGCAGCCTAACCATTACATGCCTCATAGCCTGTTATATGTGATTAGTTGACTATTGCTCGCATCATAGCTATCCAGATGGTTAGCCTGACCTTACGTGAATCATAGCTAATCATATGTAACAAGCCTGATCAGTCCCAAGCCGATCACATGATATGCTGATGTTTCACACACTTAGCTAGATAGTCTATGCATGTATCTCTAGTTTATTGATCTAGCATTTCTTTATGTTATAGTTATGGCTCTAGCATTCACTTATATTCCAGTTTATTGTTCTAGCATGCACTTGTATTCTTGTTCATTGCTAGTTGTACCATTGATGATGACATATGCTCTAGCATTTCTATTTCCAGTATATTCATGCTCGCCAGTATTTCTTATTTCTAGCAGTTATATCCATCTTGTATTTCTTTACACTGTATTATAGTTTTTGTCAATATATGTAGAACTGCTGTTAGAGATGTACTTCGTTCCATCCTGGCTAGAAATAATTTTCCAGACTTCGACTTAGAGGGCTTGTTCCCGGCATACTTGGAGATTTGGATGTTATTGTTTACAGGTTAGACTATTCTTGTTATTTAGACTTGTGTTGTATTTCATTTATTTCTTCAATATCTTATCGTGCTTTAGTTTCTGTGATTAAGTATTTCCATATTATATTATAATATCTGTGTCTCCTTATGGAGTTGGATATTCGTGTGAGATTTTTTAGATAGTGCATTGACATAGACAGTGTTCTACCATCGATGTTGCGGCGTAGGCTGAACGTGCCCACGTACTCGTGCCCTAAATTTCGGATGCGGGTCATGACACATTTTTAGTGGTGGCCCATGCAGGTCGAGCTTCATAATTAGAGCAATGTCATGGTAGTATAACGTCTAAGTTGTACTATTGCGTGCCTGTGATAGGATATATGACATAGGATACTAGGATGAGAGAGAATACTCAATCACAAATTTTTAAGAGATTCCTGGGACGACCCTTGAGAATCTTATTACAATTTTCAATTTAAATCTTTTTCCTTGTTCCCGTCTGCTCTCGCTTGTTGTTATTGAATTTGATTTTTGTTGATCAGTTGTTAAATTTAATTCTTGGTGTCGTTGTTGAGTTTGATTTCATATCGAGATAAACTTTACGGACTAAAATTTACGGTATCATCTGATAACATATGTTGATGAGGACAGTGAGAAAGGTAAAATGTCTACTTTGGTTATGGAGCCTAGAGTTTATAGCAGCCACATTAGCTGTCGTGGCGAAAACGTAGGAACCTAACTTCGGATGTACATATCTTAGTTATAAATTTAGAGTTTCTCGCACCTATACCGGTTGGCGTGGCGAGGATTCTAGATGACGTGATTATAGAGTTGCATACATAAGTTATGGAACCTATTGTTTATCGTAGCTATGCTTACTGGCGTGGCGAGGATTCTGAGTGTCATGATTTTGGACAGACGTGTATGATTATCAAGTTGTATCTTAAATTGGTTTTAAAGTATCATCTCAATACTTATCCACTTTTGTTATTCTGGGACTTTGTTCCAATCATTTTCTTTGCTAGCAGTAGAGATATCTTCAGTCCTTAGTCCAGTTCCTTTTTGAGCTTTATTTCTTTAAGCATCCTTGTTAGTGTGATAATTGGTGACTTGCAATAAGGTTTGTATCATGTATTAGTGTTGACTATTGAGAGTGTGGCTTGTGAGTTTGTAAGTATTTCTTAGTTGGATATGTGAGCAGTAGGCATCGATCTAGAGATAACCCATAGCGTAGTACCTTGTAACAATGGTTCTATGATAAGGTATCATTATAATTAGTATTGGTATTATAGGTAGAAGGAGTAAAGAGTATCAGTGATGGTTCCAGGAGTTAGTATCAGAGTCAGCAGGCCAGTCCTGGATAGTCATGAATTCATGTAGTTGGGTGATCCATGTAAACAATTAAGTATCGAGAAAATTGTATTAAAAATTAATGGAGCATGATATTCAATTCGATGGTTGATACTTGGGTAAGAGTGAAGAAATGTATATGCATGAAGGGTATTAATGAGATGCCATGGTTGAGAAATATCAAGATTGGTTATGGAAGGTATGAAGTGTGTCACGGATTAGCATATCAGCCTGTAAAAGGTTAAAGGGAGATACATATACATCAATCGAGATATGGGACCATATGCCTGCCTTGAGAGTGAAGTAAAACATGTGTATTATAAAAAGTGCAAGTGATCATGAGTTCTAAAGAGTGTGATGAGGCGATCTAATGATGAAGCTAGTATCCTAGAACATTAAGGGCATATGTTGTGTAGTGATGAAGCTAGTATCCTAGAACATTAAGGGCATATGTTGTGTAGTGATGAAGCTAGTGTTACTATACCAAGAGTGCTAGTATTTCTATATCAAGGATTAGTTGAGAAATGTGCTAATAACAGTAAGTACCTTGTGGGATAATATTAGATTGGTGTATCAGTTAATATGGATAGAAAATTATTAGAAGCAATAGTGCAAGTAATCCAGGCAGTGCAATATTCAGTGCACAGTTGAGGAGTATAGACAATTGGTGTATTTATGTCTACCTTGAGTGTTAGAGACTGTACGTATTTATATGTATACTAAGATAGATGTGGATTTAAATTTATAATTTGAAGATTGGAAATAGATTTCAATTTTTAAGAATTTTGAGGAGTTGAGATTTTATGTTATTAAAATTTTTAAGGATTCAAATTTAATTCAATAAACATAGTCAAGGCTATAAAGATTTTTGGAAGTGATTAAATTTTTTTTCAATATTTGAATATTTGACTTTTGAGGAAAGTATACACATTTTATTTTAAATTGTTTGAGAAGTTAAATTTTGAGGATTTTATTTTGAGGATAAAATTTTATGGTGGGTAAGAAATGTGTATTAGTATATGAATAGATGATGTACATGTGTAAGGATCTGTTGGCTTGAGCATGCTTGAGATGGCACTACAAACTGACTTGGGTGTCCATCTAGAGTTGTATTAGAGGGAGCAATACTTAGTGTATTGTATTGCACTTGGCGTGCACTTGAGTGATAAGAACAACTAGTATAAACAATTATAGTAGGTAAGAGAGCTAGCAGTGGGTGTGCTAGTAGTAGAAACAGTAGTACCAAAATGATAGGGGTATCAAACCTTGGATGCATCATTAAACCATGGTTGTTTTAGCAGGTTATGTTCTTTTCTTCCTTCTATTCCTTTTTTGTCTATTTTATTGATTGATTGATTTCTCAGTATCGTAGCTTGCATCAGTGATTTTCTTGATAGAATGTAGTTAGTAGTACACCCTAACAGAGACTGCTATACCATGAAAAAAGTGACCATAACCATGTATATTTTCTCTAGATTGCATGTTGTATGACTGTAGGTAGGATTTTCTTAGACCTTGATTTTTGGGGGTTTGACCGTAGTAAAGATTTATGAAAAGGATATGCCTTGACAAAGAGAGACAAGGTGCCTTAAATTTTAAGGATAAACATTAATTTAAATGAAGAAAGTTCAGAACTTAATATGGCAGAATTGACAATTTTTTTAAATTATTGATTTTTATGAAGATTAAGATAAGATTGAATTATCATTAAATTTTGAGGAATTTAAGAAGATTATCATTATACTTTTAACTACAAGATATAAATTTTAAAGCTTATATTTTGAAGGTTGTATGTGAAGACTTCGTAGGTATTACATTGTTTGAGTTTTATGTGGAAAAAAAGAAGAAGAAGAAGAGAGAATCGAGGAATAAGATCACAAATGGATTAGTGTTGAATTCAAATTTTTGGGGTGAGGATTTCAAATTTTATAAATTTTCATTGATTAGATTTAAAATTAGAGGATTGGATATTAAATTTTGTATTTTGTTATTAACTTAAAATTTTGGAGGAGATTGTGATAAGAATGGAATTTAATTTTAATTTGAAAATTTTTAGGAATATAATATTTATAGAATTTTGAAAATTTTGTGAAATAATAATATGTATTTACTTCATGATTATATGGGTTAATAAATTTAAATTTTGATGGTAATAAATAAATGATTAAATAAATACAACCATTGAGGATCTTAAATTTTGAGGACAAAATTTTTCTAAGGAGGGTAGACTTGTCACTACCACATTCTAAAAATAGGTATAATTTTGTCATTTGAAATAATATAAGTATTGTGTATATTTTATTTTTAAATAATTGCATGATGTGTGTATACATATATTATAGTGTTCTTTAATGCAAGAGTTAGTAGACTAGACCTAGAAGCCCACTAGTTGAACCTCTGACCGAAATATAGGGTTATAATTTTAATTAGTATTATTCAGAAATAAATATTGGGGTTTATAATTTATTACTGTGATTTTATTTAATTTTTGTGCCTTACCGTTGCTTCGATATTTGGAGCGCTATCCTAGCTTTTGCCTTCCAACAAATTTTACACCCTTATCCTAGATATGTCCATCTTCTATTCTGACCTTTGTGTAACTCATAAATATGCTCTCTTATGCTTCATTTTAGTCGCACAATATTCGTTACGGACGTTTATTTTAATTCTAAATAAATCCAACTTTGTATCTTTGTGCATTTCAATCAAAATTGGAGACACAATCTTGACCCGTTTTGTGCAACCAAAATTATGACAATATTCTATTCTGAGTCTTCTACGTCCATGATACTTGTGTCCTACCTAATTTTAACCCCATGTACTTCCAATTTATTTTAGAACACCATTTACATTAATTTTAATTAAATTAGTGTAAGGACCCAACTTGACCAAAAACTAGACCCAATACCAAACCAAACCCCCATTCACACCCTCAAGACTCATACTAAACACCACACACCCTTTCTAGCTATTACATCACACTAAACATGATGTTTTCCCTCATTAAATTCCAAAACCCACTTTCTGTGCAATTTTTGCAATTGTTGGGGACTTAATTACAAAAGTGCAATAATGTGTCACCATTCTATTGGTCAAGCACATGAAGAAATCACCCCCTCCCTTTGACCGTTCAACTCCCTCTCCTTCTCTCCTCCTTTTGGTTTGACAATTCCCTCCATGTTTAATCTAGGCCATCCATTTAAAATGGAGCCATCCTCACTACACACACCATTATATATATATATATATATATATATATATATATATATATATATATATATATATATATATATATATATATATATACACTAAACCCTCTCCCAATGCAAACCCCATCCCAAGGAGTGCCAAACCAGCCCTAATCCCTAGGTAGTCAATATTATCTTCTCCCTCATGCAACTCTTCTCTCTCCATTATAATTAACAACATCAAAACCCAACCCTATCTATAAACCCCCTATCTAATGTTTATCATCTCCCTCAAAGACCCAACCGCCGGAGCCCCGGTGAACACGACCTCGATGATCCGTCGGGCTCGACCCGTGCACGACCCCGTTCTTCCACACGTCAACAGCCACCTCTCCTCACTGCTGATCCCGGCCATCCACGAGGAGCATGACCTCGCCTGAGCGGATCCCGACGCTGGTGTACCTCACCTGAGCAGATTCTGATGTTGCTGTACCTCGCCTGAGCGAATCTCGACCCTGACTTAACCATCCCACGACCACAGTGCCTCGTCGGACCCCTCACCCCCGACCGACTGAATTGCTCGACCGAAGCCTGACTGCACCGAGCATCCCTCCTCCTGATCACCCACCGGATCTACCCTCTTCTTATTCCTTCTCTTCTCGGCCTCTCCCATCTCCGGCCGTCTACCATCAGCAGCCGTCGATCTGCACCAGTCGACCACCCCTTTTCGACCACCATTGACACACCCTCGTCGAACTCGGCCCTGCTGCCAGACTGCACAGCGTCTTCCCGACCTCCTCTCCATCCGCCGGACAACCCAGAGCCGAGCACTGAACAGCTGAACCTCTCCTCCCTGCTATCTCCTCTTTCTCGACAGAGCAACACCGTTCCCCTCATCGACAACCCGCTGACCTCCACCTGAGACTTGCCCCCACGACTTCACAACCACCCGCTCCCGAGCTACCCCGGCTAACACCATCACCATTAATACTTTGTCGTTCCCGGCAGCCACATTCTTGACTTTGCAGTACCCCCAGCAGCCTCGCCTGAGCTCCGACACTAGTAATGTCGACCTGTCCATCATCATCATCATCATCATCATTATCACCATCATCATCGTCACCATCGACATCATCGTCGTCGTAGTCATCGTCAACCCCGTACGTGCCCGCCAAGGTTCGTACCTGTCCCCTCTTCCTTCATGATTTTATGTGTATGCATGTGTGAATAGTGTTAGGGATTAGTATTGTTTCATGACAAGTTAGTTGGTTGGTTTCAGACCTATGTCGGTGAACCCAGTGACTCGTATGCATATACGTACGCGTATGTCTTTTATAATCAAATTAATATATATATTTGTAAATATATGGAGGTATTTATATAAGTAGTTATATGCTTGTAGTATGTATGACTGTATATATATATATACTATATGACCCTAGTATAATTACGAATATCCCCTATTTACATTGACGATGTGACCCTGAATATTGTAAGTTGGCTGCCTTGTGTACACTGAAGTACTCGCTAGACATGTGTTAGTGATTGACTGTCCGATTATGCACAGCATCTGAAGACTTGACACCCGTGCAGTTAGACGCACATTTGACCCTGCTAGTTGACCAGTGTCATACCTAAAGTAACCCCTGAGTTCAGTGTATTTATTTGATTGTGTATTAGTGTATCGACTAATGCTATATTGTATTATATGATATGTCTATAGGACTGTTGGATTATTCAAACAAGACTTCGGAAACAGGATATTGGTATTGCCAGCAGAGGACCCCAGGCAAGTACATTATCTGATAGTTTTATTATGTTGATCATCTCTTGATTCTAGTTGTATAGCGTACATAATTCTGACACTATTTATACACGAGTTGGCATCATCGAGACCTGTCACGAGGAGTCGTGATTGGAATCCATCGTGCTAGCTGGGGAAATGAAGAAATATTAGTAGCTTATGTGATCATATCCAACTCTACATACATCATAGCTCACCCACACCTCATGTCGGTGAAGCCTGACCATTACATGCCTCATAGCCTGTTACACATGATTAGCCTGACTATTGCTTGCATCATAGCTATCCTGATGGTTAGCCTGACCTTACATGAATCATAGCTAATTATATGTAACAAGCCTGATCAGTCCCAAGACGATCACATGATATGCTGATGTTTCACACACTTAGCTAGATAGTGTATACATGTATCTCTAGTTTATTGATCTAGCATTTCTCTATGTTCTAGTTATTGCTCTAGCATTCACTTATATTCCAGTTCATTGTTCTAGTGTGCACTTGTATTCTTGTTCATTGCTAGTTGCACCATTGATAATGACATATGCTCCAGCATTTCTATTTCCAGTATATTCATGCTCGCCAGTATTTCTTATTTCTAGCAATTATATCCATCTTTTATTTCTTTACACTGTATTATAGTTTTTGTAAATATATGTGGAACTGCTGTTGGAGATGTACTTCGTTCCATCCTGTAAACCCTCTCATCCAAAATTAGGCCTACTTTGCTTAGATAGTGAAACTAGGGTTAGTTTGAACCAATTAAAATTAGAACACGGCAATTATTCAAATATACAATAATTTATATCATGTTGCGCACCTTACCGTCGCTTCGATAATTGGAGCAACTCACTAGCCATTGCCTATCTACAAACTTCAAAACCTCATCCTAGACATGCCGGCCTATTATTCTGACCCTTGTGTAACTTATAATATTGCTTTCTTGTTCTACATTTTAGTCGCACAATAAACGTCGCGGACGTTATTATAATAATTCTAAATAAATAAGACCTTGTACTCTTGTGCGTTCCAATCAAAATTGGAGACACAATCTTAACCTTTTCGTGCAACCCAAATTTTATTAATATTCTACATTGTACCCTCTACGTTCCTGACACTTGTGTCCCACCAAATTTCATTCCCATGTACTTCTAATTAATTCTAGAACACCTTGCGCGATATTTTTAATTAATTAAAATCCAATTACCGCCTTTGTGGTATTTACCAATTGTTAGGTGTTTTTATGCAAAAGTGCATTAAGGTATCCCCACCATTGGACAATTCATGAAGAAATCTAACTTTTTCCTTTATAGGAATTTTTTCCATAATTTTCTGGATGTGCAAACGCGCAACATCGCCCTTTTATTTTAATCCAATCCTTGCATTTAAATAATACAAATTATAGCCTCCCCACATCCCCATGTGAGCCCAAGGCCCAATCCCAAGATATAGAATCCAAGGCCTCTTTCCAAGATGTTGACCAAGAATTAGGTCTAACATTCAACCCCCTTCACATATAAATACCTTTTTTCTTTTAATCAAACCCAAAAAAAAACCAACTCCAAGCTATTCAGCCGACCTCCTCCCCAACTCCTGTCCATCTCCCTCGACCTTACCGAGCACCCTGCCGGAGCCAGCAAGTCTGACCACCGCAACCCGCCTGTCAGACCAACTCGTCATCACCCCTATCCTCTCACCGGAGAACCTCGACTGAACCACCCAGCCATCTACTCCACCCGCTGATCCCCTCGACAGGCCGTCGTTCGTCTCCTTCCTCCTTCGGACCTCTCTGCAACGCCACACGACACCTCCAGTCACCCGACTTTGCCTGACCACCGCGCTCGCCTGAGAAGTCGGCCAACCCATAGAACCATCCACATCGAACCACCCAAAGCCACCTCTCCCTTTCTCCCTGAGCCGCTGCATCCCACGTTCGACCGGAGCCGTCCCCTTCGCCTGAGCCACTGTGCATGACGCCACCGCACGACTCATCGACGTCTCCTCCCTGAGCCCGACCCGGACATATCTCCTTCCGTCCCTCCAGTCATCCTCCTCCACTCGACTTCCATGTTCTCCGTCAACCTCCTGCCATTAACTCCATCGTCATCCCCCTCGACGTTCCCCATGAGATGCACCCCTGCCAGTTCTTCACCGGAGCAGCCATTACCAGCAACTTACCATCATCATCATCATCATCATTCTCTCCAACCCTAATCACTCAATCATTATCATTCATCTTCACCATCACCATAACTCCTCATTATTATCATCATCAACACTTCATCGTTCTCTTCATCGTCATCACATCATCAATATCTCGTCATCGTCGTTATCATCATCTCACCATCATCCCATCATCATCATCGCATTATCGTTATCTCATCATTATCCCATCATCATCGTCGTTGTCGTCATCTTACCATCATTCTATCATCATTATCGCATCATCGTTATCTCGTCATCATCGTTATCATCATCATCATCTCACCCTTAATCATCATCGTATTAGCAACCATCAACCCCATCATCATTCTCAATATGAATATCTCATCATCACTACCAACACCAACCCTAATCACTTATTTATTGTCCTCATCACCATCATCGTCGTTATAGTCGTCACCATCGTCATCATCATCGTCAACCTCACCGTCGTCTCCGTACACGTATCCCGAGGTACGAACTTGTTCCCCACCTTTTATATTGTTATGTATGTGCTTGTGTATATGTCAGTAGGATATTAGCATTTCTCTATGACTGTTAGCAGACTACAAACCCTGAGTCGGTAAACCCAATAACTTGTACGTGTACACATACGCGTATTAGATATTAAGTGATATATATATATACATATATAGATGACTGTATTATATAAGTAATTATATGCTTATGACTATATGTGTATTTATATTGTACGACCCTAGGACACTGTGGATTATCCCATGGTTACCTTGACCATGTTGACCCTGAGAACATGCTAGATGACTATCTTGTGTACATTTATGTATTGACCTAGACACATGTTATTTTGATTGACTGACTGTGATACAATATTTAATATAGGACACCCCATAAGTAGTCGCGCAATTGACTGTGTTAGATGACTAGTGCTACCCCTAGTGTACCCCTGAGTCCAGTGTAAATATTGTTGTGTGTGTACTAGTGTAACGACTAAAAATTTTATTGTATTATATTATATGTACATAGGATATTGGATTTATTCTACGCGACTTCTGGGCAGGTTATTGGTACATTACAGCTTCCTTGCCAGGCAAGTATACCTTGCCATTGTACTGTTATTCATATTCCATATGTTGCATGCATCTTTATTTTCTATCTTTAGTTCATATATTTTAACTGTTATATAAAATACAGCAACGGTGTCGTCGTAATATATTTTTATTTATGTATTTGTATTGACCTTGTTTATGAGACTACCCCATTATCATGTAGCATCATTAGGTTCATTGGCCGTGACACAGTTGTTACACGAGTGTGACTCTCATATAGATCACGGACTGCGTGACAGGTCTGGCCTCCTGAACGTATGGGCCGTGCGTTAGGGATAACTGCTAATATAAACTTTGTATGCTAGAAGACTTAGCAGTTATTAGAGGTCTATGGACATAGCCTATTGTAGTACGGTGGTCCCATCCTTGTCCTTGTTTGGTTGCAGGAATGGGCTAGGGTACTAAGAATAGGCTATGAACTAAATTGTGTCATGGACGTGACATGCTTAGAGCATGGGGTGGGGAGAACAACAAGTACCGCATTTGAGCTCCTTTGTACTTTTCTCCTGTGCGCCCAGATTCTCTGCCGGAGATACGGGTGGTGATGACCACTATATATTATGTACTATCAGGCGGGCCACCGGCGTTCAAAAGATGACGTGCCTTTTAGGCCCCTGGATCTCCAATAGAGAACCATGCCAAATCCCAGTTTTCAGCCAGATAGCTCACTTGTGGAGAAAGTTGTTCTTAACTTCATTCACTTAGACGGTTAAGCGACCCATTGGATATTTATTTCAGTACTTTATTGGCATGCTTTTATGTATCTTGTTATGTCCCTCTGAGGACCTGGCCCTTCCAGGTGTATCTGCTCTTGAGTATTTGCAGGAGCGCAGATTCGGATGGCTACATATGTTCAAGGATGTCTTCTCTTCGATCCCGTGATTGTTAGCTGGTAATCTTATATGGTGTTTGTGGTGTTGTCCTTATATTGTATTTGCTCTTATATTCTAGTTGGTAGTAGATTTGTTTCCACCCAACTATCATCCTTAGATACTTCTTATTGAGATCTAGTTTCATAGATACTGGTTAATTATTTATACTTGATTTTCTGTGGATGAGATTTAGATTATACCCTGTGACTTGTGACATATGTTATACCACAGTGGATTTGATATTCATATTACAGCATACGTATGGGTTTGGTTTCCATATATTGGAGTTGTCATAACCATGCGGCTGGCATACTTACGTGTCCTAGTCCTACGTATTATTGGGACTGGGGCGTAACATATTTTTGTGGTGGCCCATGCAGGTCGAGAGCATATTGTCTCGGTTATATTACTGTACCGAACAAGCCTGCACCTAGGACTAGAGTATAGGATCTCATCCACAATTGACTATGATTCATCTTCCTCCTATCTGTTCTATTTGAACAATTGTATCCTGCTTAATTCATGTACTTCCCTAATAGTTCTTTGAGTATAGCCTTCTGCTAGAATATAGGAACCCATGTTATTAGGATGATAATTAGGGTAGCACGCCTATTAAGAATACAACGAGAATATAGACACACCACTAAGTTTAGAATATATAGTGAACCCTAGAATTCCTTATCTCTAGAATTGGTTTACCATTATCCCCTGATGTATTATGAAGACTTGAGAGTAGTATAGACACTAATAGAGTTAGTTAGAAGTTTACCATAGTGTTTGACCCTAGTATTAAGGAACCAATAGAAAACCAAAATTGAATATTAGGACTGAACCTAACCTTCGCAGTTAGATAAGTATTGGAGAACTATAAATTTAGATTCTTGTCTTGAGATAAGCAGACAGTACCTTAGAAAGCCAAGAGCAATGCATAAAATATTTTCCTAATCATACCTCAAACACAGAGACTAGCATACCCCTTTCCCTTAGAAAACCATGATGCTACCTAGAACCCCTATTTTAATTTTATATATTGTTCCTCTGCAACCCTAATGATCGTTAATTGTGCGACGAATAAATTATCTTCTTCTTTTCTTCATCTTTCAACTTGTGCCACTTGACACCTCTAATTATAGACCAAGTGACTGTATTCTACGATAGGAAATATAGTTTACTATAGTTATAGTTGTAATCTTGAGTTTTGAATTGTGTACCTTGTAGTTAGAACCTGATAGTTGAGTTATTCAATTAGATTATGATGATTACCCCTAGTTGTAGACCACGTAATTTATACCCCCACTTCGATACAAGTTAGATCCCTTTTCCCTTAACGGCTAGTAACTCTTCTATTCTTACTATTGACACTTGTTCTATAAGCACTAAGACTAAGGCTTAAGACGACCATGACCTATGTAATATAGGAGGATACCCTAATAGGTACTAAGACCCTTTCTCGTAGACCTTAATAGGAGCTTCTACGGTATCTTTAAGACAATTACAATAGTAGTTAAATTGTTATAAGTTAGGTAGTATACCTCACAACCTAGAATCACATAGCCTTTTGACCCATTATTGAAGTGTAACTGAATGACATTAATCGTATGCTAGCAAAAGACGACAGTGTTTATTCAGACAATAGAATTTAGAGGTCTTTGCCCCTATTTGGTCGACTAGCGACTTAGACAAGGAGGTTGTATGATAACTGTAGAGATTGTAGAGTCTTTTATTATTGTTGCTTATTTTGTTTTTGTTTTTGTGAACTTGAATTAATTTGTACCTCATTTCATCATCATCTAGCGTACTTATATTTGTTGTACTACCTTGACTTATGCTGCTATTATAGCCTAGTTTTGCAAGTTTACTCTTCTATCGAGCTTGATCATGATATATATATTAGTGGGTTAACACACTAATACATTTCAGAATCAGTGTACTACGGTCTGATCAACCATAGTGCGCTTGGTTCGCCCTTTCGCATAACTACCGTACGTGGATTGAGATATATAGTAATTAGTAGACGAATGTACTTGCCCTCTAGATATGTCTGAGTATATCGTATCTGTTACATAACTGTACCGATGCAAGCATGTGAATAGGAATTACCAAAATATGATTTCAATCCATAACTGCCTTGCCAATTCCCATTTGAATTCTTTAAACGCCTTGATCCCGATACTTCTATTCTATTACCTCTCCCTTAAACTCTTTATTATTGATCTTCGTCTTTCCTTATTTCAGAAAGACGAAACATCTTGCTTGGTATAAGTTTGATATATAGATAGTACTAGATATACCCCACAGGCCAATCGCATTATTGGTGACTATCTTTTATAAATGATTAAGGGCATATCATAGATGATATGTTTGGTGTTAAAAACTTTGAGGATTCAATAACATGATTAAATAATTTGGGGCATAGCTTTCTAAGATGCATAGTCTTAGATGATAGATGGGTAAATTCTAAGTTGGATAGAGATTGCAATGTTAACTTGAGGGGAATTCCTTATACTATAACCAAGTAAGATTTGATAGAGAGAACCCTACCCTATTTTAGTTTCGAGGACGAAATTATTTTAAGTTGGGTAGATTGTAAAACCCCTCACCCAAAATTAGGCCTACTTTGCTTAGATAGTGAAACTAGGGTTAGTTTGAACCAATTAGAATTAGAACACGACATTTATTTAAATATATAATAATTTATATCATGTAGCGCACCATACCGTCGCTTTGATAATTGGAGCACCTCACTAGCCATTGCCTATCTACAAACTTCACAACCTCATCCTAGACATGCCCGCCTACTATTCTGACCCTTGTGTAACTTATAATATTGCTTTCTTGCGCTATATTTTAGTCGCACAATAAACGTCGCGGACGTTATTATTATAATTCTAAATAAATACAACCGTGTACCCTTGTGCGTCCCAATCAAAATTGGAGACACAATCTTGACTGTTTTGTGCAACCCGAATTTTATTAATATTCTACATTGTACCCTCTACGTCCCTGACACTTGTGTCCCACCTAATTTCATTCCCATGTACTTCTAATTAATTCTAGAATACCTTGCGCGATATTTTTAATTAATTAAAATCCAATTACCGCCTTTGTGCAATTTTCTAATTTTTTGGCATTTTTATACAAAAGCGCATTGAGGTATCCCCACCATTGGACAATTCATGAAGAAATCTAACTTTCCCCTTCATAGGAATTTTTTTCATAATTTTTAGGATGTGCAAACGCACAACATCGTCCTTTTATTTTAATCCAATCATTGCATTTAAACAATGCAAATTGTAGCCTCCCTACATCCCCATGTGAGCCCAAGGCCCAATCCCAAGTTATAGAATCCAAGGCCTCTTTCCAAGATGTTGACCAAGAATTAGGACAAACATTCAACCCCCTTCACATATAAATACCTTTTTCCTTTTAATCAAACCCAAAAAAAACCAACTCCAAGCTATTCATCCGACCTCCTCCCCAACTCCTGTCCATCTCCCTCGACCTTACCGAGCACCCCGCCGGAGCCGGCAAGTTTGACCACCGCAACCTGCCTGTCAGACCAACTCATCATCACCCCCATCCCCTCACCGGAGAACCTCGACTGAACCACCCAGCCATCTACTCCACCCGCGGATCCCCTCGACAGGCCGTCGTTCGTCTCCTTCCTCCGTCGGACCTCTCTACAATGCCACACGACACCTCCAGTCACCCGACTTTGCCTGACCACCTCGCTCGCTTGAGAAGTCGGCCAGCCCACAGAACCATCCACATCGAACCACCTCGAGCCACCTCTCCCTTTCTCCCTAAGCCGCTGCATCCCACGTCCGACCGGAGTCGTCCCCTTCGCCTGAGCCGCTGTGCACGATGCCACCGCATGACTCATCGACGTCTCCTTCCTGAGCCTGACCCAGACATATCTCCTCCACTCCCTCCAATCATCCTCCTCCACCCGACTTCCATGTTCTCCGTCAACCTTCCGCCATTAACGCCACCGTCATCCCCCTCAACGTTCTCCATTAGATGCACCCCGGCCAGTTCTTCACCGGAGCAGCCATTACCAGCAACTCACCATCATCATCATCATCATTCTCTCCAACCCTAATCACTCAATCATCGTCGATCATCTTCACCATCACCATAACTCCTCATCATTATCATCATCAACACTTCATCCTTCTCTTCATCGTAATCACATCATCAACATCTCGTCATCGTCGTTATCATCATCTCACCATCATCCTATCATCATCATCGCATCATCGTCATCTCATCATTATCCCATCATCATCGTCGTTGTCGTCATCTCACCATCATTCCATCATCATCATTGCATCATCGTCATCTCGTTATCGTCGTTATCATCATCATCATCTCACCCTTAATCATTATCGTATCAGTAGCCATCAACCCCATCATCATTCTCAACATGAACATCTCATCATCACTACCAATACCAACCCTAATTACTTATTTATTGTCCTCATCACCATCATCGTCGTTATAGTCATCACCATCGTCATCATCGTCGTCAACCTCACCGTCGTCTCAGTACACGTATCCCGAGGTACAAACTTGTTCCCCACCTTTCATATTATTATGTATGTGCATGTGTATATGTCAGTAGGATATTAGCATTTCTCTACGACTGTTAGCGGACTGTAAACCCTGAGTCGGTAAACCCAATAACTTGTACGCGTACACATACGCGTATTAGAAATTAAGTGATATAGATATATACATATATAGATGACTGTATTATATAAGTAATTATATGCTTATGACTATATGTGTATTTATATTGTACGACCCTAGGACACTGTGGATTATCCCATGGTTACCTTGACCATGTTGACCCTAAGAATATGCTAGATGACTGTCTTGTGTACATTTATGTATTGGCCTAGACACATGTTATTTTGACTGACTGACTATGATACAATATTTAATATAGGACACCCGCGTAAGTAGTCGCACAATTGACTGTGTTAGATGACTAGTGCCACCCCTAGTGTACCCCTGAGTCCAGTATAAATATTGTTTTGTTGTACTAGTGTAATGACTAATGATTTTATTGTATTATATTATATGTACATAGGATATTGGATTTTTCGTTTTGAAGCTTAGCCCTGTAGTTTTTGACCTTAAAAAGAAGGCGCCAGCGCTTGAGTACTGACCCGTGTTCTGTGCGACTTCTGGAGCAGGTTATTGGTACATTATAGCTTCCTTGCCAAGCAAGTATACCTTGCCATTGTACTGTTATTCATATTCCATATGTTGCATGCATCTTTATTTTCTGTCTTTAGTTCATATATTTTAACTGTTATATAAAATGCAGCGACGGTGTCGTCGCGATATATTTTTATTTATGTATTTGTATTGACCTTGTTTATGATACTACCCTATTATCATGTAGCATTATTAGGTTTATTGGCCATGACACAGTTGTTACACGAGTGTGAGTCTCATATAGATCACGGACTGCATGACAGGTCTGGCCTCCTGAACGTATGGGCCGTGTGTTAGGGATAACTGCTAATATAAACTTTGTATGCTAGAAGACTTAGCAGTTATTAGAGGTCTATGGACATAGCCTATTATAGTACGGTGGTTCCATCCTTGTCCTTGTTTGGTTGCAGGATTGGGCTAGGGTACTAAGAATAGGCTATGAACCAAATTGTGTCATAGACTTGACATGCTTAGAGCATAGGGTGGGAAGAACAACAAGTACCGCATTTGAGCTTCTTTGCACTTTTCTCCTGTGCGCCCGGATTCTCCGCCGGAGATACGGGTGGTGATGACCACTATATATTAAGTACTATCAGGCGGGCCACCGGTGTTCAAAAGATGACGTGCCTTTTAGGCCCCTGGATCTCCAATAGAGAACCATGCCAAATCCCAGTTTTTAACCAAATAGCTCACTTGTGGGGAAAGTTGTTCTTAACTGCATTCACTTAGACGGTTAGGCGACCCATTGGATATTTATTTTAGTACTTTATTGGCATGCTTTTATGTATCTTGTTATGTCCCTCTGAGGACCTGGCCCTTCCAGGTGTATCTGCTCTTGAGTATTCGCAGGAGCGCAGATTCGGATGGCTACATATGTTCGAGGATGTCTTCTCTTCGAGCCCATGATTGTTAGCTGGTAATCTTATATGTTGTTTGTGGTGTTATCCTTATATTGTATTTGCTCTTATATTCTAGTTGGTAGTGGATTTGTTTCCACCCAACTATCATCCTTAGATACTTCTTATTGAGATCTAGTTTCATAGATACTGGTTAATTATTTATACTTGATTTTCTATGGATGAGATTTAGATTATACCCTGTGACTTGTGACATATGTTATACCATTGTGGATTTGATATTCATATTACATCGTACGTATGGGTTTGGTTTCTATATATTGGAGTTGCCATACCCATGCGGCTGGCATGCTTACGTGTCCTAGTCCTACGTATTTTTGGGACTGGGGCGTGACACATCCTGACTGGAAATATTTTTCCAGACTGCGACTTATAGGACTTGTTCCCGACATACTTGGAGATTTGGATGTTATTGTTTGCAGGTTAGACTATTCTTGTTACTTAGACTTGTGTTGTTTTTTATTTATTTCTTCGATATCTTATCGTGCTTTAATTTCGGTGATTGAGTATTTCCATATTATATTATGATATCTGTGTCTCCTTATGGAGTTGGATATTCGTGTGAGATTGTTTAGATAGTGTATTTACATAGACAGCGTTCTACTGCCGATGTTGCGGCGTAGGCTGGACGTACCCACGTACTCGTGCCCCAAATTTCGGGTGCGGGTCATGACAGATATAAACTATCTAATAGTAAATAGATGTGAATATACAAGATGCAATATACTTGTACAAGAGATATGCAATAAAGGAAATACTGGAAATAAATACAATAATGAACAATATGGCAATGAACAAGAACACTAATGACTAAGTGAGTGAGTACCAGCTTTAACATGTTGCACAAGAGTAAAATGGCCTGGTTAATCAGACGTGCGGTGTATGATTAACACTCACAAGGAACAAGACTTCCATAAGGAGGGTATGATCATATATCTACACTACATACTCCCCGACCCCGACTGGTATATTGGATCCAACCAAGGTATGCTATGGCACGGGATTCCCCAAAAGATAGCGACTATTCTCGAGAATCAGTGTCTGTACATACACAAGATAATCAATAAAACAAGACTTGCACAAGATACACCATATACAAGAAATAATATCGCATGACGAGATCCGGATATACCAATCCGTGTAACCATCGTGTCAAGAAACATGGATATCTACACTAAATACAATGAACATAGAGGATATCATAAATGAGAAACTATCAGAGAATGTACTCGCTTGTGGTCCAGAGCAATGAATGTCAAATTGTTCGAACTGGTGTCACAGAGACCAAAATATAGAATATAACATCAATATAAGGTTCTGGAAAGAAATAAGTTAAACTAGTCAACTTCTAGGTCATAAAGCCATTTCTAAGTCAAAAGTCAAATTAGGTCAACTCTAAGTCAACTACGGTCAACTATAGTCAAACTATGGTCAATTATGGCCAACTACCTATTTCTAGGTTGCATAAGCCTAATACAAAGATATTGGACTCACACACTATGAATCTAGGCCATACAAGCTACATCTTAGGATACTAAGATACTGTATCTCAGAATACGCAAACAGTAGATAATATAAAATATCTATAATAAATCAATATTAAATATATAAATCATAGTTACAATTGCTAAATGATTATCTTAGATTTGAACCAACTTGGTATCACAACACTAAACCTCTATCTTGATACCCAAATCTAATACCTTGATTATCCTCCAATACCTTGATACTTACCTTGGTATCTCAAGGTATTTGCCAAAAACTTCATATATATACTACTACCCATCAATAACTATATGTATACATATATCAATCCAATATAACTTCTAGTATGTACTAATAGAATAAGTACTAACTACCAACTACACAATAACTACTAATACATATATACGTACGTACATACATACATACATACATATATATAACAAAAGATACTCATAACAATAGATAACTAGCTAACTAAAATATACTAACTACCCAATAATATTATATGCTAACAACTAACTTTGATACATATAGTATATTAAAATACTATTAGCAATTAGGAACATATTTACATATATAGTAATTACCATATATATCTATATATATATATAAATATCTAATATTAATAAAACTGCCAAACTATCATTAAAAGTTCCTTCCTACCGTCGCTGAAGTGACTGATACTGCTGATACTCTATTATTTTAGTAACGAACTTCTGCTGTTGTCGCCAAAGCCGTTGTTATATCCTCTGATACGACTGCTGATACTGCTACTTTTTGGGACAATTTTTTTGCTGCTGTCGCTATTGCTGTTGCTAATGCTGCTGCTGTGCTGTTGCTACGCTGCTGCTGTCACTAATGTTGCTGTTGTGCTGTTGCTATGATGCTGCAGTTGCTATTGATGTCGCTAATGCTGCTGCTGTGCTGTTGCTACGCTGCTGCTGTTGCCTTTGTTGCTGTCGCTAAAGAACACAATATATATATATATATATATATATATATATATATATATATATATATATATATATATATATATATATAATACATATATAAATACACTACTACATTTAAAAGCTAATACATATGTAGAGAAATAGTTACATAAATATAATATAACTAGATACATAGATCTATGATACATAAATACATAAATATATATACATAATAATTTATATATACACATACATATAATTACATATTATAATGACTAAAACAATGGAAATAGATCTAGAATTAAAATTGCACAATCACATGGAGCGTATCACACACGTATGCCACTAGATCTAGGATACGCTTGCGACACGAGTCCACCACACATCTAAACGTACCCCGAATGACACGATCAAGTCTAATATATTATTTATGAACAATACGAAGAGTCAAATATAAATCTACATGTCCGGGTCAAAATATGACATGCTCAAAGTCCCGTGTCGGAGGAAAAACTCCCAAATCAATACGTATCACCAAATTGATGGGATACAACCTATACGTACCCAATTGTGGACACGAAACTAGCCCCAAACACACAAGCACATGCCAAAATAATCTATAGGACCAATTGACAAATACAACAAATGTCAATCTCGGAATTCTCCCAAAATTGACACAAAAAGTACCATAACTTTCTCAATAGGCCTCCTATGAATACAAAACCAAATTCTATGGGTAGCCTATACATATGGGTTGATTTCTCATGGTTAAATCTCAGATTTAGAACCTAAATTAAGAGGAAAAACTAAATTATATCTATTGGGAGATGGATTCTCAATAAAACTTCCAAAATTGGTAAAATGAGCTTTCAACTTGTAGATCCTTGCTCCTCTTTGTAGATCCATGATTCCTCCTTGTAGATCCATGCTCTAATAGCCTCCAATAGTGATTTAGGAAAGAATTGGGTAGAAATTTGGTAGAGATTTGGTGGAATTTGGTTGAGAGAATTTTCTAGATCTATATTTGGAATAAAAAATAAAGAGAGAGAAAGTTTTCATCCCCTTTATATATGCCTCACTTGCCCCCTCCCTCAAGCTACTATGTAAAGTCTAAAATACCCCTTGGGGCCTCTCAAGAAGAAATTAATTAAGGAGGGAAGCTTCTAGTCTAATGGGTTTAACATAATTAATCATCCTCCTAATAATTGGGCTTCTAATTATTGGGCTCAATTCTAACTAGAATTAAATGTTGGTCCATGAGTCTAAACTAAACTAATTAGGTCCATAAATACAAGTCCAAAAATAAATCTAACATGCTAGCAATAAATAAATAATACAATAAATAAATATTTAACATGCACAATATTTAATTAATTACCAAATGACTAAAATACCCTTTCCTAGAAAATATGGTAGTGACAAATCTACCCCCCTTAGAAGTATTTCGTCCTCGAAATTAAAACTCTCACCCCTCTCTCTTAAGCCAGTCATATCCTATTCATACAAATCTTACTATGGTCAAACCCTATCAATCATAGTCAAACATAGTATACATCCTATAACATACAATCCTTTCATTCTATTGAAAGAGAAATCATACTTGGATATAGTCTCTTAACTATCATAAAATTAGTCTCTGCCCTGCTGGGGTGTCTTCCTCTACTGGTACGAGATAACCTGCTATGCCACCTATGGCATATTCCATCACGCTAAGCATTCACTAATCATCAATATAGTCAAGATATTCTTAATGCGGATGGTTACCAAATACTAGTGATATGCTCTAATGCTAGGTCATGGACATGCTTAACTTACTGGCACTTGCTACTTAGGATACTATACAAAATACTGCTAAGATACTACCTTCTTGTTCTGTTTCAATTCTTGTAATCACAAAAAATTTTTAATCATTCTCTTGCAAGGAACACTTGTATACCTTTTCAATCATGTATTTTATTAGCACACCCTCATCCAACTTAATACTCCCAAAAGGATTTCTTACTTAAATCTTGTTACTGTCTACACAAGGCACCAGTTCTCATATATATTTTTAGATGACATCCTCATACCAAGTTACTCGTGTCTCTCCTCTATATTATTATACTAGTGACTAAAATGCTTGCCTAAACTTTCATAATACTTGAGGTACTCCGTATCTTGTTACTAGGGATCTCTTTCTATTTGATACTTGGTATAACTCATCCTCTAATATTTGTTAATCATCATAAGATTTTCACCTATACACAATAAATACACAATTATCTTCTAGTCATTACAATAACATGATATCTCACTGATATCCTTATACCCCTCGGACTATTCTCGTATACATACGACCTCTATGATCAAGATTAACAAGGTACTATATTTACTTCTATATATATATATATATATATATATATATATATATATTGTCTCCCTCCTCTACTGCTTAGATCACTTGTACTATTACTTCCAAATGCTTTCCTAGCCATATTAACTGATGCACCAATCCAATGTTATTACACAAGGTACTTACTATTACTAGCACATTACTCAACTAATCCCAGATATACAAACACTAGAACTCTTAATATAGTAACAGTAGCTTCCAAACTACATAACATATGTCCTTAAGGTTCTAGGATACTAACTTCATCATTAGATCACCTCATCATACTCACTAGAAATCATGATCACTTGCATCCAATGCACTAATTATTAACTTCCATAATACACATGTTTCACTTCACTCTCAAAGGCTGAGATATGGTTCCATATCTCTATTGATGTATATGTATTTATCTTCAAACCTTATACAGACAGATACACAAATCAGTGATACACTACATATCTTCCATGACCAATCTTGATATTTCTCAACCTATGACATAATATTAACACTCAAGCTTCCACTTTCTGATCCTCATGAACTCACACTGACACTCATCATCTACTGTGCATCCTGCATAAATTTTTTAGATATTTTTCCACCTATTGCTTCTAACACATTACTAACCTCAATATCAGGTGATATACCCATCATTAGTCATAACCGGTACACTCATATCTAGTCATATCAACCTGTATCACAAGTCCTACTACCTTAGCACAATGTATTATTTATTCACTCACACTCCCCCATACACTTATGGGTACCCTTCTACTATGACACATTCACTAATACCCTTGATGTATATACATTTCTTTACTCTTGACACACCCAAGTATCAACCACCTAATTGTATATTATGCTCCATTGATTTCTAACACAATTTCTTTGATACTTAAATGTTTACATGGCTCACCCAACTACATAAATTCATGACTATCCAGAACTGGTATGCTGACTCTGATACTAACTCATGGGACCACTACTGATACTCTCTGCTCTCCCTTCTGCCTATAGTACCAATACTAACTTATAATAACACCTATCATAGTACTATTGCTACAAAGTACTATGCTATGGGTTATCTCTAGATTGATGCCTATTGCTCACATGCCCAACCAAGAACCACTTATAGACTCACAAGTCATACTCTCAATAGTCAATACTGATACTCAAGACACAGACCTAATTGTAATTCACCAATTATCATACTAACAAGGAACCCTATTGGAATGAAGCTCCATAAGGAACTGGACTAAAGAACTGAAGGTATTTCTACTGCTAAGCTAAGGAACAATGGAACAAAGTCCTGAAATAATAGAAATGAATAAGTATTGAGATGATACTTTAAGAACCAATTTAAGATACAATCTGATAATCATACATTTATGTCCGAAATTATGACACTCAGAATCCTCGCCACGCCAGTAAGCATACCTGCTATAAACGATAGATCCCATAACTTAGGTATGCACCTCTATAATCATGTCGTCTAGAATCTTCGCTGTGCTAACTAGTATAGTTGTGAGAAATTCTAAATTTCATAACTAATATATGTACATCCGAAGTCAGGTCCCTACGTTTCCGTTACGCCAGCTAATATGGCTACGATAAACTATATGCTGCATAACCAAAGTAGACGTTTCACCTTTCTCACTGTCCTCACCAACATATGTGTCACTACCACATTTTAGGAAAAAGGGTATTTTAGTAATTTCCTATTTAAATAAATATTGTGCATGGTAAATAATTTTTGTTGTATTATTTAATTGTTGTTGGATGTTATTTAATTATTTTGGACTTATTTTAGTGGACCCAACTAGTGTAGTTTGGACCCATGGACCAACATGAATTAAATAGTTAGATTTGGCCCATTTAGAAAGCCCATAGTTAAGGAGATGGATTAAATTAATTAAGTGATTAGACTAGAAGCTTCCTTCCTTAATTATTTCTTCATGAGAGGTCCCAAGGGGTACATTGGACATTTTACAATTGCTTGGGAGAGGGGCAAGGCCGGCCTATTAAAAGAGGGGGAAAATTTCTCTCTCCTCTCATTCTCATTCCAAATCTAGATCTAGAATTCCCCACTCCCAAATTCCCTTCGTTCCTATTCCATTTCCCTACCAAATTCATTCCAAATTTTTTCCAATTCACCATTAGAGAAGAAGGAAGCAAGGATCTAGAAGAAGGAAGCAAGGATCTACAAAGAGGAGCAAGGATCTATAATTTGGAAGCAAGTTCTTCTCAATTGGAGGTTTCATTGGGAATCAATCTCCCAATAGGTATAAATCAGATTTTCCCATTTAAATAGCTTCTAAATCTGATATTTAATCATGTAAAATCAACCTATATGTATGTACTACCCATAGGACTTTGTTTTGTGTTCATAGGAGACCCATGAAGAAAGTTATGGTGCTTTTTGTGTTAATTTTGTTGGAATTCCGAATTTACATTTTGTTGTGTGTATCAATTGATCCTATAGATCAATTGGACATGAGCTTATGTGTTTGGGGCTAGTGTCATGTCCATAATTTGGTACATGTGGTTCGTATCCCAACTATTTGGTGATACGTGTCATTTTGGGGGTTTTCCCTCCGACACGGGGCTTTGAACATGTCGTATTTTGACACGGACTCATAGATCTACTTTTGACACTTTGATTTATTCATAAATATTAATTGTGATTTGTTTGTATCCTTCAGGGTGCAATTGGTTGTGTGTTGGACTCGTGTCACATGCGTATCCTAGATCTAGTGGGATACGGTGTGATACTCTCCAATTGTGTGGATTTTTGAATAGATCTAATTATGTATGGTTTAAATTCTTAAATTATAATTAGTAAATATATATAGATATTATATATTTATTTTGTGTATTTATTATAGTAATTATTGTAGCATAGATCTATATATTTTTGTGTGTGCTAATATGATGTACAAATATAATATGTAGCTTTCTTGCATGTAATTATATATGTACTTATGTTAATAGTATAAATTATATATAAATATTTTATAAAATATATTTATGTGTTTAATTATGTAATTATATTATTTATAATTATTATGTAATTATTTGTATATTAATGTATATATTTTAGGTGTGCTTCTAGCCATGTAAAATATGAACATTAATATGTGCATGTGTTGTAACTATTAGTATTTAATTATAAGTTTATATGTGCATATATATATAAGTATATAATTATTTATTTATATATATGTATTGTGATTATTATTGCATATATATATTTATATATATATATATATATTTTTATTTTTATTTGTTTTGGTGACAGTGGTTTCTATGACAGTGAAACTGTCATTATTTGGTCTGAACAGCAGCCGCTGTACAGTGGTCAGCATTAATGACAGATCTGTCATTAATGTTGCGGCAGTTTGAGCGGCAACTTTTCAGCGACATTTTTTTGTGACAGTTTGAAACTGTCAGCAAACTGTGACAGCAGCGGTTTTGTATATGGAGTTTCTGCGACGAATTTTCAGTGACAGTCAAGACTGTCACTATTAAACCTGTTTTTATTTTATCTTGTTTTGTTCACTGTTTTCAGTGACGCTTTGACAGTTTTAAATTATATTTTATATATTATTATTGTATATATATATATGTGTATATATATGTGTTTTGTATAATATTTGTAATAATATATTATGTTATTTGTATACGTATTGGTTTGTATATATATTATTTTAGGGTATATATTACTTGTATTAGTAGTATACTTTGTGTGAGTATGATTTAGGATCTAATTTTTATTCCTAAATTGTTGTATTTTATTTCTATATTATTTATATAGATTTCTTGTGAGGTTGACCTTGGTTTGACTTTAGTTGACTTTAGAGTTGGCCATAGTTGACTTTTGACTTAGAATTTATTTATTGACCTAGGAGTTGACTAGTTTGACTTGTTCTCTTTTCGGGACCTTATTTTAATGTGGTATTCCATATCTAGGTCTTCGAGGTACCGAGTCAGACATCTGTGAGACTGTTCTTTGGATTTCAGGCGAGTACATTCTCTGATAGTTTCTCATTTATGATATCCTCTATGTTCGTTGTATCTAGTGTAGATTTACATGTTTCTCTCGACACTATGGTTACACGGATTGGTATATCCGGATCTCGTCATGAGATGTTATTCCTTGGTATATGGTGTATATGGTGCAAGTATTGTTTCATTGGTTATCTTGTACATGTACAGACACCGATTCTCGGGGAGACTAGCTATCTTCTTGGGGAATCTAGTGCCATAGCATACCGTGGTTGGATCTATTATACCAGTTGGGGGTGGGGAGTATTAGTATAGATATGTGATCAAATCCCTATTGAATAAAGTATTGGTAAGCGAATAGTGTTGATCATGCACCGCACGTATGATTAGCCAGGCCGCATTGTATCTTGCCCAAGCCGATCACATGTTAAGCTAGTACTCACACACTTAGTCATTAGTATTATTGTTTCATTGGCATATTGTTCATTATTGTATTTCTTTCCAGTATTTCCTTATTGTCTATATATCTCTTGTATCTATTTTGTGCATCTTGTTTATCCACAGCTATTTACTGTTACATAGTTTTTATCATGGATTAGAACTGCTGTTAGAGATGTACTCTGCTCCTTTCCTGACTGGATATATTTTTCCAGATGACACTGAGGAGTACCCTACCTATTATGGACCCCAGGATGTTGTGGGTTTAGATTCGGAGATCCTGGCTCAAGAGGGACTTATCCCAACTGAGACAGTTGACCCTGGAGTGTAGCTTGTAGTATGATAGTATTCTTTTGTACTGGATTTGTCTCCAACTTATTTTTGTTACTCTTCAGACTCATTGATGTATTATTTTAAACTCATGAGTTGATGACTATTCTATTCTTATCTGATTCGTGTTCATTCTATCTTAGTTCTGTGATTGAGTACACTATATTTTGGTGGTTCATTATATTAGATAGACTTTCTAGACAGCGTTCTAC
Source organism: Iris macrosiphon (assembly GCA_036927795.1). Taxonomy (NCBI): domain Eukaryota; kingdom Viridiplantae; phylum Streptophyta; class Magnoliopsida; order Asparagales; family Iridaceae; genus Iris; species Iris macrosiphon. Next base: position 64,138,069 of record JAYESA010000008.1, on the reverse strand, counting down.
CGCCGATTCTGCGGCGTAGGCTGGGCGTTGTTTCCGACTAGTACCCTTACCCCGGGTGCGGGTCGTGACACATTTTTGGTGGTGGCCCATGCAGGTCTAGCTTCACAAGTATGTGATATCGTGGTAGTGCGATAACTTAGTTGTACTACTGCGAGCCTGCAATAGGATATAGGATATAGGCTGAGATACTCAATCACATCTAGGAAAATTCTTTTGATTCAACTATTCTCCTTTGATATTGATACTTGATCTCTTAAACTGTCCTTTCCTTGATGTCTTACATCTTGTGCCATATTGATTCTTTCTTTCGCTTTGTCTCAGGATGCCGCCTAAGACTATATCACAGCAGGGGAGAGCAGCTTCTGAGAGGTCTGCGACATCCCGAGGGCCTGTACCAGTCACTTCTCCGGTGATTGGAGCGTCAGCTGCTTTCGGAGGTCCACCACCTACTCAGAGGACTGTGCCAGCTGTATCTGAGGGGCTTCCACCTCCACCTCCTGTGCCAGCAGAGGCGTCACAGATGTTTACACTGTTTCGTGAGATGCTCGAGGCACAGAGGGCTCAGTCAGAGGCACATCAGAGGCAGACCGACGTTCTACGGCAGGGCATCGAGAGTGCTCATCAGCTTGCTCGTGCTGTAGTTGAGAGAGGAGTTCCGATCCAGCAACAGGTTGTTCCTCAAGTTGCTCAGCTTCGGCCAGGCAACATTCAGGACTTCAAGAAACTGGAGCCTAGGGTTTTCAAAGGGACGGAGGGCATCGTCTATGCTGATGATTGGCTCGAGGACATTGAGCGTCTTATGAGGGTGTCCCGTCTTTCTGAAGATCTGAAGGTTTAGGCGGTAGGACTTCAACTGTTCGACGTCACTCGCACTTGGTTCAGGAATGAGCCGGTTCTAGTTGACGCAGGACAATCTTGGGAGGTATTCAAGGACCTTTTCAAGAAGAAGTTTTTCGCTCGGATAGACAGGCTTGACTTGGGGAGAAAATTTGAGAGTCTCATTCAGGGAAGCATGTCTGTGGAGGAATACGCTGCGAAGTTCGGTAGGTTGAGCCGATTTGCAGAGTACTTGGTGAGGGAGCCGGAGGTTCGAGCTATTCGTTTCCGAGAGGGTCTAAACTGGGAGGTAAAGATTCTCATTCCGTCTTTTTATGAGACATACTCGAAGATACTTGCGGAGGCACGCAAGGTTGAGCGGGATCTGGGTTTGAAGACCAAGAGAGACCGTGATTCTTTTCTGGGGGCCAACGGCAGTGCAGTATCTGCCAAACGTCCTTATTTCCAGTCTAGACCTTTCCAGCAGCCACAGCAGAACCAGACTCCAGCTAGAGCGCCTTTTCACCAGGCACCTCAGCAGCAGAGGCAGTTACAGCAGGCCCCATGCAACTTCTGCAAGAAGTCTGGCCACATCTGGGAAGTTTGCAGGAGGAGGCTAGGAGTTTGTTTGTATTGTGGTACTGAAGGGCATCAATCGAGGGAGTGTCCTCGTCGTGCAGTTCAAGGAGCAGCTCCAGCTCCGAGGACACAGACGAGACCACCTGCAGCACAGCCGAGGGGACCGCTTCCGACACAGCAACAGCGTTTTGTCCAGCATCAACAGCAGGAAGGTGCTCGACAGGGATGAGCGTTTGCAATGACCGTCGAAGAGGAGGAACCCACAGGAGATGTCATCGCAGGTTCTATTCTTCTTGATTCCATTCCAGCTTTAGCTTTGTTTGATAGTGGTGCTTCCCATAGTTTTGTATTTGTTTCTTTTGCTCTAAAGCATGGTTTGGTAGCTGAGTCTTTGCTTAGGACTTGCAAGATCATGACCGGGGGAGGCATTATCCTGGTTAATGATATTTGCAAGGATCGGAGAGTTACTCTGGGAGGCCGGGAGTTGAGTGCGTATCTACTTGTAATACCACTTCCAAGCTATGACATTGTACTTGGGATGGATTGGTTGAGTAGGCACCGTGCTAGCATAGACTGTAGAGGAGGTAGAGTTTTGTTTGGTCCGCCAGGAGAGCCAGAGTTCAAGTTTGCTAGAGGAGCTGCGGAGCAGGGAGAAGGCATTATTTATGGAGCTATGGTAGAAGATAAGGAGTTGCCACATCCGTTGATAGCAGAATTCTTGGATGTGTTTCCTGAGGAATTGCCAGGATTGCCACCAGATCGAGATGTTGAATTTTCTATAGACTTGGTGCCAGGTGCAGAACCAATTTCGCAACGTGTCTATAGAGTAAACAACAGCGAGCTGGTCGAGTTGAAGAAGCAGGTGGACGAATTGCAGGATAAGGGGTTTATCAGATCAAGTTCTTCACCATGGGGAGCCCCGGTATTGTTTGTACCGAAGAAGGATAGATCGGTGCGCATGTGCATTGATTACAGGGCTTTGAATAATCTCACTATCAAGAATAAGTATCCTTTGCCACGGATTGATGATCTGTTTGATCAGTTGAGTGGTGCGAAGGTATTTTCTAAGATAGATTTGAGATCAGGCTACCATCAAGTGAAGGTGAAGCCGGAGGACATACCGAAGACTGCTTTTAGAACTCGGTATGGTCAGTACAAGTTTATGGTGATGCCGTTTGGTTTGACTAATGCACCGGCGGTATTTATGAACTTGATGAACAAGGTGTTCCACCAGTACCTTGACAAGTTCGTGGTGGTGTTCATCGACGACATACTCATATACTCGAGGACACCGGAGGAGCATGAGGAGCATTTAAGGATTGTGTTGGATGTGCTGAGGAAGGAGAAGCTGTATGGGAAGTTGTCCAAATGTGAGTTTTTCTTGGACAAAGTAGAATTCTTGGGGCATGTTGTGACTGGTGATGGTATTTCAGTGGATTCGAAGAAGATTTCAGCAGTGGAATCTTGGAAGACTCCGAGTTCAGTAGCAGAGATCAGGAGTTTCTTGGGATTGGCAGGCTATTACAGGAAGTTTGTGCAAGATTTTTCGAGGATTGCCGAGCCGATGACCAGACTCACAAGGAATGATGTAGAGTTTGTTTGGACGGAGGATTGTCAGGTTGCTTTTGAGGAGTTGAAGAAGAGGTTGACGTCTGCTCCTATTTTGACGTTGCCATCAGGGTCCGGAGGTTTCACTATTTATAGTGATGCATCGGGGAAGGGTTTAGATTGTGTTCTTCAGCAGCATAGGAAAGTGATTGTCTATGCATCCAGGCAATTGCGTCCTCATGAAAAGAACTATCCTACCCATGATTTGGAGTTGGCAGCTGTCATATTCGCCCTGAAGTTGTGGAAACATTATTTGTACGGAGAGCGTGTGGAGATCTTCACAGACCACAAAAGCTTGAAGTACGTTTTCACGCAGAAGGAGTTGAACATGAGGCAGCGTCGGTGGTTGGAATTGATGAAGGATTTTGATATCTCTTTGCAATATCATCCTGGGAAAGCCAATGTAGTTGCCGATGCTTTGAGCAGGTATCCGGTAGCTATGTTCTTGACGCAGGATCGATATCTGTTGGAGGACTTGGAGAGCTTGGGCATTGAGGTGATTGTTCCTGGGTGTGCTATGCAGATGTGGGGATTGCAGATACACTCAGATTTGATGGACAGGATCAAGGCAGCACAGTATGATGATGTATCTTTGAGGAGTATCCGAGCTCAGGTGAGAGCAGGATTGGAGGATAATTTCACTATTGCAGAGGATGGATCCTTGAGGCATGGAGTTAGATTGTGTGTGCCTAGTGGGGAGTTGCGCGAGGAGGTATTACAGGAAGCGCATCGCTCTCAGTATTCCATACATCCAGGTGCTAACAAGATGTATCGGGATATGCGAGAGAGTGTGTGGTGGTATGGCATGAAGAGGGAAGTGGCACAGTTTGTATCCAGATGCTTAGTGTGCCAGCAGGTGAAAGCCGAGAGGCAGAGGCCAGGAGGGTTACTTCAGCCATTACCCATTCCAGAGTGAAAGTGGGAACACATTACTATGGATTTTGTGTCCGGACTTCCACGATCTCCAGGAGGGAAAGACGCGATTTGGGTCATTGTTGATAGATTGACCAAGTCGGCCCACTTTTTGCCTTTCAAAGTGGGTTTGTCTACGGAGAAGCTGGCAGAGATGTATGTGAGGCAGTGTCACGCCCCAGTCCCAAAATGACGAGGGACTAGAGAAGCGTGGCAATGGCCAGCAGCACGCACCGATGGATAACCCAATTTAATGGATCCATCAGGGCATGCTTAAGCTGTAGTCTAACAGGAAATAGAGCAATGACACAGGTTATAGACTAATCTATTCTCATCCATAACAGAACAACACAGAGTAACTGCCAGAAATAATGCAATAGAATAACTATCAAATCTCTATAAATATCTCGGTGAACAATCCAAGATTATGTCTGGTACAACAATGCAAATAGACAGGAAATAATCAACTGGAAATGGAAAAACTGACTACATACGGGCAATGCTCAGGAGAAGTCCTCTGGTGCGAGCTCGTCTTCAGGTCCTGGTACAGCTCCTGGAAGTGCTCCTGTACGGGGTGTCTCTGGATGTATCTCCTCGGCTATACCTGGGGACATCATCCATTCCAGGTCCTCAGGGGACATAGCAAGGTACAGATAATACAAGCCAAATATAAGCAGTGCAGAAACAAATAAGCAATAGGGTAAACTATGTAACCAGCTAAGTGATAAATGCAATATGAGAGCAGCACAAGAAACTCAGGCTGAAACTACTACAAGCTCTGTGTCGGGGAGCCGGTAGCAGTGATATCATGTAGTTGTCCAGCTCGTAGTGAGACTTAAGACGCCGGCATAATATAACATCAACCTGTAGCCTGTGTATCTCTCCCCACCCAATGTAATCACGCATATCATGACCATAACGTCTCATGTCCATGTCAGCGGGATTATAGCTAATGCAGCAAGTCATAATGTCTATAAAATATCACTGTCAAGTCCTGTATCCTGTACAGAATCACCATGAATGTCTCAGGAAGACTCTGTCTCATGAATAGTGTCAAGTGTCCTGGGTTCTGGAGTACTTGATAAGACAAGTACGAGAATTATCGGGTCTCGATATCCATCTCTATGTGACGTTACACAACTCCGCGTACGGAGTTGGCACCCGACTGGTAATCGGTCGCTAAGTACGCCACTCGGTCCTAGGTTTTAACAGTTAAACAGGTTTATGTGCATTTAAACAAGAATTCAGGCAAGTTCTAGTACAGGAATTACTGCTAATGGCAAACTTTACTTGCCCACTGATGTATAAACAAGTCGATGAAAATAAATAGCAAGCTGCAGAGTTTGGCAAGGTACACTTGCCTGTGGTTCCGGCTCTGTTTGCAGTTCTGACTTCAGCTGGATTTGCAGGCGGTACTCCGGTTGCTGAAACAAACTTCACCATCAGATCCAAAAAATATCAATCAGCTAGAAACGCCTGTCCTTGAGTCCAGTTTGGAGACAAGGGCAGAAACGACAGTTTCGGGTCAAAACGGGGTCCACATGTGGGCCCGCTTTGCACCGAAAAACGTGTCCGGGTCAAAGGTCTCCAAATTCACCAAACTTAGTGTCAACAGGTCAGGAACGAGGATACGAACCCAACGGAACTTCCAGAATTGGATTCCGATGAGCCGATCACAAAATCGCCCGTCGAGCGGGGCCTGTGGGGCCCACGACACGCAATTTCGTCAACGTTCTCATAATCGAACCAAACTTGACCCACAGGACCAGCGTATCACTACGAGTCCGATGGCACAAGTTTCGTCTCGATCCGACGTCTGTACACAAAGTTAGGGTGCGTTCCAGAAAGTACGGATACGGGGCGATGTCCGCGGATACGCGTTGATTCCGGTGTGCACGCACACCCGAATCAGCTTCCGCGAAATCCCACACGTCCGTATCAATGAGGCGCACGTATCTGTGAAGACCGCGCACGACCAAGTCATCCCGTTTGGCGGGGCGTACTTAGTTCCCGGGTGAAACAGGGTCTGGTTTTTTCCTGTTTTTGGATCGCGGTGTGCGATCACCACAGGACGCGATGTCCCGAACAGTTTGTCCGGACACCGAGAGGGTCATACAGGCTTCACAACGCAATTTGCGGAATCGAAAACGGAGCTACGAACAAAAAGTTACACACACCTGAAGGGGACCCGAAAATCGGGGTCGAACCGTGTCCGACACGACACAGGACACTGTGTCCTGTGTCCGACACAGTGAAATAGAATTAGGGTTAGGGTTTGGGATTCCGGCGGCGGGGACGGCGGCTGGGCGATTGAGGCAACGGCGGAGGGGGCCGGAGGCGACTGGGGAGAGGACGGCCGGGGCTCGCGGCGGCGCTGGGGGCGGCGCGGCGCCGCGGGGACTGCTCGAGCTGCTGCTGTGCTCGCTGCGGCTGCCGGCGGCGCTCGCCGGAGGAGAAGAGGAGGGGAGGAAGAGGGCGGCTGCAGCGGCGGCGTCCGGCGGAGCTGGGCGGGGGCTGCTGCGGCGGGGCGGGGCGGCGTAGTGGCGGTGGCTGTGGTCGTCAGCGGCGGAGGGAGAGGGGTATTTAAAGGGGAGGCGCGGCGAGGGTGAGGCCGGGGAAGGCGGGCGAGGGGGTGGACGTGGGGTGAGGCGAGGCGAGGGCGGCGTAGTGGCCGAGCGGAGCGGGCGGGCGGCCGGGCGGAGCGCGGAAGAAGCGGGCCAGCGGGGGTCGTGGGGGAGAGAGTGGGGGCCGGGTCGGGTTGCGGGTCGGTCGGGTCTTGCGGATCCGACCCGACCCGCTAAGGATGGGCTGGGTTCGGGAGAATGGGCTGGGCCGGGTTTGGGCCCAGTGGGTCGGGCCGAGTTAGGGTTAGGGTAAAAAAATAAATAATATTAATAATAATAATAAAATCAGTAATTTAATTAATTAAATAAATACTGTTTAGGCATTTAAAAATAGGTCTGAGGCCCAATAAATTCCAGAAAAATTGCCCTAAGTCCAGTTTTTCATTTTACACACAAATATATTATTTCCATTATATTTTAATATCATTTATTATCATTTAAAAATTATTTAAATATTAAAACCATATTTTTAAATTACAGAAAAATCCCAGAAAATTCCAGAAAAATTGTGAAAAATCCAGTTTTGAAAATTTTGAAAATTCAGGGGGTTTACAATCTACCCCCCTTAAGAGGATTGCGTCCTCGCAATCAAAGAATAATCGGTCAACAGAGATGACGCGGTTGCAAGTATCGTTCGAAACACATCACAAGATACTTAGGGAAATACCGTTTCCCTAAAATGAAAGTTATACACTTTCCAGAGAAAATCTAGTTACAGCAAGAGAATTACAACTTTTATGAAAACCAGGTTATTATTAACAAGTTGCAAATTACTAGGTTGGGGCTGAGGTCACGAACCAGTAGGTACGAGCTACAACAAGACTAGAAACGGATAACTACGAACCACTTACGCGCATCAGCTACTCCACGAGTCTGCGCGTTCTCTACTGTCATCGCCAGGGCTTGTTCGCGTCCTTGCAGTCGATTCTTCTGCTGTTGAGCCTGCTGGAAGAGTATTTCCTGGGGTATCAAGGGTGGCCTCGGCTGATACCCTCCTGGAGCTGGTGGTAGGACTTCTTGAACTTCCGGTTGCGGTACTTCCAATGCTGGTACTGGTAGCGCTTGTTGTTTTACCCTTGGTGCTCTGTCTCGACGCTCAGGGCATTCCTTTAATAAATGCTGACTGGATCCACAAACTATACATAATCTCTTCTTTCGTCTGCACTCGTCTTCAGTATGGCCTCGCTTGCGACAATATGGACAAACAGGTATTGTCTGCGGAGATACGTGAGGTCTTTTTGCAACTTCTTCTTGTGGTGCTCCGGCTGGTGCTGACGTGGATGGCCGCTTCAGACTTGTTTCTCTCCTGATGACACGCTCAATGCGTCGTGCTGCAGCAAGGACGTCCGAGTACGAAGTAGGTGCAACGGATCCAATTAGTTTCTGTAGCTCAATATTTAGTCCGTCGAAGAATTTCTCAGCCTTCTCTTCTTCTGTCGGGATCAATGTTGGAGCGAGGCGACTTAGACGAATGAACTCAGCGTTGTACTCTTCCACCATCTTAGAATCCTGGGTGAGGCGATTGAACTTGTCCCGAAGTTCTGATCGGGCGATAGCTGGAATGTACATCTCCTGAAAGAGTCTAGAGAACTCTTCCCAAGTGACTCGGTCTGGTCCGAGCCGCGCTTCATCAGATAGCCACCAGTGATGTGCATTGTCCGTCAACTGCATTCTGACGGCAGTCATCCAACGTTCCTTTGGAAGCTCAGCTGCTTCTAGTTGATGTTGAGTGTTGGTGAGCCACTCATGAACTTCAGTGGGCTCTTCTTTGCCTGAGAATGTACGGGGCTTCAGCTGTCGAAAGTCGGTGATAGAGCCTGTTGTTGGCCGTCGAGCTGGTAGGTTGGCCTGCTCTAGTGCAGTTATTAGGCTGCGACTCAACGCCTCTTGTTGAGCTTGCATTATTGCATAGACCATTGAAAACATCTGCTGTCCGTCCATGGCCTGCCCTGGTAGAATTATGGGCATTGATGGAGTAACTGGCGTCGTTGGTGGAATGTCATCTTGCTGGATTCTCGGGGCATGTTGTTGAGCTGACTGTCCTTTATCTACTGGTGTTACTTCATCTTCGTTGGTTACCTCAGCAATTCGTGGTGACGTTATGGGAGTCTCGTCGTTTCCTCGTGAATCCATAACCCTGCAACCAAAATAAACAATAAGAGGCGCACAGGAATCAAGGCAGGATGCAAGTCAAGGAATTAAATTCAAAGTCGATATGGATACCAAGAACATTTTCAACCAAGTGGATGAGATCCTAAACTTATCCTATCTTATTTGCAGGCCTGTTCGGTCCCTGAGTTGAAACCGAACAAATTAGTCGTAGAGACCTGCATGGGCCACCACAAAAACCATGTCACGCCCCAGTACCAAAATGACGAGGGACTAGAGAAGCGTGGCAATGGCCAGCAGCACGCACCGATGGACAACCCAATTTAATGGATCCATCAGGGCATGCTTAAGCTGTAGTCTAACAGAAAATAGAGCAATGACACAGGTCATAGACTAATCTATTCTCATCCATAACAGAACAACACAGAGTAACTGCCAGAAATAATGCAATAGAATAACTATCAAATCTCTATAAATATCTCGGTGAACAATCCGAGATTATGTCTGGTACAACAATGCAAATAGACAGGAAATAATCAACTGGAAATGGAAAAACTGACTACATACGGGCAATGCTCAGGAGAAGTCCTCTGGTGCGAGCTCGTCTTCAGGTCCTGGTACAGCTCCTGGAAGTGCTCCTGTACGGGGTGTCTCTGGATGTATCTCCTCGGCTATACCTGGGGACATCATCCATTCCAGGTCCTCAGGGGACATAGCAAGGTACAGATAATACAAGACAAATATAAGCAGTGCAGAAACAAATAAGCAATAGGATAAACTATGTAACCAGCTAAGTGATAAATGCAATATGAGAGCAGCACAAGAAACTCAGGCTGAAACTACTACAAGCTCTGTGTCGGGGAGCCGGTAGCAGTGATATCATGTAGTTGTCCAGCTCGTAGGGAGACTTAAGACGCCGGCATAATATAACATCAACCTGTAGCCTGTGTATCTCTCCCCACCCAATGTAATCACGCATATCATGACCATAACGTCTCATGTCCATGTCAGCGGGATTATAGCTAATGCAGCAAGTCATAATGTCTATAAAATATCACTGTCAAGTCATGTATCCTGTACAGAATCACCATGAATGTCTCAGGAAGACTCTGTCTCATGAATAGTGTCAAGTGTCCTGGGTTCTGGAGTACTTGATAAGACAAGTACGAGAATTATCGGGTCTCGATATCCATCTCTATGTGACGTTACACAACTTCGCGTACGGAGTTGGCACCCGACTGGTAATCGGTCGCTAAGTACGCCACTCGGTCCTAGGTTTTAACAGTTAAACAGGTTTATGTGCATTTAAACAAGAATTCAGGCAAGTTCTAGTACAGGAATTACTGCTAATGGCAAACTTTACTTGTCCACTGATGTATAAACAAGTCGATGAAAATAAATAGCAAGCTGCAGAGTTTGGCAAAGTACACTAGCCTGTGGTTCCGGCTCTGTTTGCAGTTCTGACTTCAGCTGGATTTGCAGGCGGTATTCCGGTTGCTGAAACAAACATCACCATCAGATCCAGAAAATATCAATCAGCTAGAAACGCCTGTCCTTGAGTCCAGTTTGGAGACAAGGGCAGAAACGGCAGTTTCGGGTCAAAACGGGGTCCACATGTGGGCCCACTTTGCACCGAAAAACGTGTCCGGGTTAAAGGTCTCCAAATTCACCAAACTTAGTGTCAACAGGTCAGGAACGATGATACGAACCCAACGGAACTTCCAGAATTGGATTCCGATGAGCCGATCACAAAATCGCCCGTCGAGCGGGGCCTGTGGGGCCCACGACACGCGATTTTGTCAACATTCTCAGAATCGAACCAAACTTGATCCACAGGACCAGCGTATCGCTACGAGTCCGATGGCGCAAGTTTCGTCTCGATCCGACGTGTGTACACAAAGTTAGGGCACATTCCAGAAAGTACGGATACGGGGCGATGTCCGCGGATACGCGTTGATTTCGGTGTGCACGCACACCCGAATCAGCTTCCGCGAAATCCCACACGTCCGTATCGACGAGGCGCACGTATCTGTGAAGACCGCGCGCGACCAAGTCGTCCCGTTTGGCGGGGCGTACTCAGTTCCGGGTTGAAACAGGGTCTGGTTTTTTCCTGTTTTTGGATCGCGGTGTGCGATCACCACAGGACGCGATGTCCCGAACAGTTTATCCGGACACCGAGAGGGTCATACAGGCTTCGCAACGCAATTTACGGAATCGAAAACGGAGCTACGAACAAAAAGTTACACACACCTGAAGGGGACCCGAAAACCGGGGTCGAACCGTGTCCGACACGACACAGGACACTGTGTCCTGTGTCCGACACAGTGAAATAGAATTAGGGTTAGGGTTTGGGATTCCGGCGGCGGGGACGGCGGCTGGGCGGCCGGGCGGCTGAGGCAACGGCGGAGGGGGCCGGAGGCGACCGGGGAGAGGACGGCCGGGGCTCGCGGTGGCGCTGGGGGCGGCGCGGCGGCGCGGGGACTGCTCGAGCTGCTGCTGTGCTCGCTGCGGCTGCCGACGGCGCTCGCCAGAGGAGAAGAGGAGGGGAGGAAGAGGGCGGCTGCAGCGGCGGCGTCCGGCGGAGCTGGGCTGGGGCTGCTGCGGCGTGGCGGGGCGGCGTAGTGGCGGTGGCGGTGGTCGTCAGCGGCGGAGGGAGAGGGGTATTTAAAGGGGAGGCGCGGCGAGGGTGAGGCCGGGGAAGGCGGGCGAGGGGGTGGACGTGGGGTGAGGCGCGACGAGGGCGGCGTAGTGGCCGAGCGGAGCGGGCGGGCGGCCGGGCGGAGCGGCAGAAGAAGCGGGCCAGCGGGGGTCGTGGGGGAGAGAGTGGGGGCCGGGTCGGGTTGCGGGTCGGTCGGGTCTTGCGGTTCCGACCCGACCCTCTAAGGATGGGCTGGGTTCGGGGGAATGGGCTGGGCCGGGTTTGGGCCCAGTGGGTCGGGCCGAGTTAGGGTTAGGGTAAAAAAATAAATAATATTAATAATAATAATAAAATCAGTAATTTAATTAATTAAATAAATACTGTTTAGGCATTTAAAAATAGGTCTGAGGCCCAATAAATTCCAGAAAAATTGCCCTAAGTCCAGTTTTTCATTTTACACACAAATATATTATTTCCATAATATTTTAATATCATTTATTATCATTTAAAAATCATTTAAATATTAAAACCCTGTTTTTAAATTACAGAAAAATCCCAGAAAATTTCAGAAAAATTGTGAAAAATCCAGTTTTGAAAATTTTGAAAATTCAGGGGGGGTTTACAGGCAGATCGTTAGGATACATGGAGTTCCCGTCAGCATAGTCTCAGATCGAGATAGTCGTTTCACTTCTCATTTCTGGAGGAGTTTACAGGAGAGTTTGGGCACTCAGCTCAAGTTCAGTACTGCATATCATCCCCAGACAGATGGGCAGTCAGAGAGGACTATCCAGACTCTCGAGGATATGTTGCGCACTTGTGTACTAGATTTCGGGGGTTCTTGGGAGGACCATCTCCATTTGGTAGAGTTTGCTTACAACAACAGTTACCAGGCCAGTATAGAGATGTCACCTTTTGAAGCTCTATATGGTCGGAGGTGTCGTACTCCTTTGTCTTGGGACGATGTTGGAGAGAGAATTTTGCTTGGGCCAGAGATGGTTGTGGATGCAGCGGAGAAGGTTCATTTGATCAGAGACAGACTTCGAGTGGCGCAGGACAGACAGCGGCATTGGGCCGATAGCCATCGGAGACCTTTGGAGTTTGAGGTATAGTTTAGATTTTGTTTGTGCTTGTTCTTGTTTATTATAGATTAAGTTCTTAAGATGGTGTTTTGTTCTAGGTGGGTGGTTTGGTGTTTCTGAGGATTTCTCCGACACGAGGCACGATTCGCTTCGGTGGAGGCGGAAAGCTTAGTCCGCGATTCATCGGACCTTTTACTATTCTAGAGAGGGTCGGTGCAGTTGCTTATAAACTAGACTTGCCACCTGCATTGGAGGGAGTGCACAACGTATTTCATGTATCGCAGTTGAGATGATACGTGGCAGATCCTAGTCATGTATTGGATCACTCGGAGATAGAGGTGGGCCCTACTCTTAGCTATCCAGAGCAGCCAGTTGAGATTCTGGATCGGAGAGAGAAGGTGCTGAGGAACCAGACTATTCCTTTGGTGCGCGTCGCATGGAGGCAGCACTCTCCGGGGGAGTCTACCTGGGAGAGAGAGGATGACATGCGAGAGCGTTATCCATATTTGTTTGTACCTTGAGGTATGTTATTTCTAGTTATGTTCTGTTCATTGTTATGTTCTGTTCATTAGTTAGTTGTGATTCTTTAGTTCTGTTCTGTGTTTTTCTGGGGGTAGTTTTCGTCTTTGAATTTCGAGGACAAAATTATTTTAAGGACGGTAGACTTGTCACTACCACATTTTAGGAAAAAGGGTATTTTAGTAATTTCCTATTTAAATAAATATTGTGCATGGTAAATAATTTTTGTTGTATTATTTAATTGTTGTTGGATGTTATTTAATTATTTTGGACTTATTTTAGTGGACCCAACTAGTGTAGTTTGGACCCATGGACCAACATGAATTAAATAGTTAGATTTGGCCCATTTAGAAAGCCCATAGTTAAGGAGATGGATTAAATTAATTAAGTGATTAGACTAGAAGCTTCCTTCCTTAATTATTTCTTCATGAGAGGCCCCAAGGGGTACATTGGACATTTTACAATTGCTTGGGAGAGGGGCAAGGCCGGCCTATTAAAAGAGGGGGGAAATTTCTCTCTCCTCTCATTCTCATTCCAAATCTAGATCTAGAATTCCCCACTCCCAAATTTCCTTCATTCCCATTCCAATTCCCTACCAAATTCATTCCAAATTCTTCCCAATTCACTATTAGAGAAGGAGGAAGTAAGGATCTAGAAGAAGGAAGCAAGGATCTACAAAGAGGAGCAAGGATCTACAATTTGGAAGCAAGTTCTTCTCAATTGGAGGTTTCATTGGGAATCCATCTCCCAATAGGTATAAATCAGATTTTCCCATTTAAATAGCTTCTAAATCTGAGATTTAATTATGTAAAATCAACCTATATGTATGTACTACCCATAGGACTTTGTTTTGTGTTCATAGAAGACCCATGAAGAAAGTTATGGTGCTTTTTGTGTTAATTTTGTTGGAATTCCGAATTTACTTTTTGTTGTGTATCAATTGATCCTATAGATCAATTGGACATGAGCTTATGTGTTTGGGGCTAGTGTCGTGTCCATAATTTGGTACATGTGGTTCGTATCCCAACTATTTGGTGATACGTGTCATTTTGGGGGTTTTTCCTCCGACACGGGGCTTTGAACATGTCGTATTTTGACACGGACACATAGATCTACTTTTGACACTTTGATTTATTCATAAATATTAATTGTGATTTGTTTGTATCCTTCGGGGTGCAATTGGTTGTGTGTTGGACTCGTGTCACATGCGTATCCTAGATCTAGTGGGATACGGTGTGATACTCTCCAATTGTGTGGATTTTTGAATAGATCTAATTATGTATGGTTTAAATTCTTTAATTATAATTAGTAAATATATATAGATATTATATATTTATTTTGTGTATTTATTATAGTAATTATTGTAGCATAGATCTATATATTTTTGTGTGTGCTAATATGATGTACAAATATAATATGTAGCTTTCTTGCATGTAATTATATATGTACTTATGTTAATAGTATAAATTATACATAAATATTTTATAAAATATATTTATGTGTTTAATTGTGTAATTATATTATTTATAATTATTATGTAATTATTTGTATATTAATGTATATATTTTAGGTGTGCTTCTAGCCATGTAAAATATGAACATTAATATGTGCATGTGTTGTAACTATTAGTATTTAATTATAAGTTTATATGTGCATATATATATAAGTATATAATTATTTATTTATATATATGTATTGTGATTATTATTGCATATATATATTTATATATATATATATATATATATATATATATATATATATATATATATATATATATATATATATATATATATATATATATTTATATTTTTATTTGTTTTGGTGACAGTGGTTTCTATGACAGTGAAACTGTCATTATTTGGTCTGAACAGCAGCCGCTGTACAGTGGTCAGCATTAATGACAGATCTGTCATTAATGCTGCGGCAGTTTTGAGCGGCAACCTTTCAGCGACGTTTTTTTTGTGACAGTTTGAAACTGTCAGCAAACTGTGACAACAGCGGTTTTGTATATGGAGTTTCTGCGACGAATTTTCAGTGACAGTCAAGACTGTCACTATTAAACCTGTTTTTATTTTATCTTGTTTTGTTCGTTGTTTTCAGTGACGCTTTGACAATTTTAAATTATATTTTATCTATTATTATTGTATATATATATATGTGTATATATATGTGTTTTGTATAATATTTGTAATAATATATTATGTTATTTGTATACATATTGGTTTGTATATATTTTATTTTAGGGTATATATTATTTGTATTAGTAGTATACTTTGTGTGAGTATGATTTGGGATCTAATTTTTATTCCTAAATTGTTGTATTTTATTTTTATTTTATTTATATAGATTTCTTGTGAGGTTGACCTTGGTTTGACTTTAGTTGACTTTAGAGTTGACCATAGTTGACTTTTGACTTAGAATTTATTTATTGACCTAGGAGTTGACTAGTTTGACTTGTTCTCTTTCCGGGACCTTGTTTTAATGTGGAATTCCATATCTAGGTCTTCGAGGCACCGAGTTAGACATCTGTGAGACTGTTCTTTGGATTTCAGGCGAGTACATTCTCTGATAGTTTCTCATTTATGATATCCTCTATGTTCGTTGTATCTAGTGTAGATTTACATGTTTCTCTCGACACTATGGTTACACGGATTGGTATATCCGGATCTCGTCATGAGATGTTATTCCTTGGTATATGGTGTATATGGTGCAAGTATTGTTTCATTGGTTATCTTGTACATGTACAGACACCGATTCTCGGGGAGACTAGCTATCTTCTTGGGGAATCTAGTGCCATAGCATACCGTGGTTGGATCTATTATACCAGTTGGGGGTGGGGAGTATTATTATAGATATGTGATCAAATCCCTATTGAATAAAGTATTGGTAAGCAAATAGTGTTGATCATGCACCGCACGTATGATTAGCCAGGCCGCATTGTATCTTGCCCAAGCCGATCACATGTTAAGCTAGTACTCACACACTTAGTCATTAGTATTATTGTTTCATTGGCATATTGTTCATTATTGTATTTCTTTCCAGTATTTCCTTATTGTCTATATATCTCTTGTATCTATTTTGTGCATCTTGTTTATCCACAGCTATTTACTGTTACATAGTTTTTATCATGGATTAGAACTGCTGTTAGAGATGTACTCTGCTCCTTTCCTGACTGGATATATTTTTCCAGATGACACTAAGGAGTACCCTACCTATTATGGACCCCAGGATATTGTGGGTTTAGATTCGGAGATCCTGGCTCAAGAGGGACTTATCCCAACTGAGACAGTTGACCCTGGAGTGTAGCTTGTAGTATGATAGTATTCTTTTGTACTGGATTTGTCTCCAGCTTATTTTTGTTACTCTTCAGACTCATTGATGTATTATTTTAAACTCATGAGTTGATGACTATTCTATTCTTATTTGATTCGTGTTCATTCTATCTTAGTTCTGTGATTGAGTACACTATCTTTTGGTGGTTCATTATATTAGATAGACTTTCTAGACAGCGTTCTACCGCCGATTCTGCGGCGTAGGCTGGGCGTTGTTTCCGACTAGTACCCTTACCCCGGGTGTGGGTCGTGACAATATGTCATCAGATGATACCGTAATTTAGTCCATAAAATTTCTCTCGACATAAAATCAAACTCAATAACAAACACCAAGAATTTAAATCAACCGATCACCAAGTATCAAATTTAACAATTGATCACCAAGAATCAAATTCAACAACAACAAGTGAGAGCGGACGGAAACAAGGGAAAAGATAGAAATTGTAATAATATTCTCAAGGGTCGTCCCATGAATCTCTCAAGAAATTTTTGATTGAGTATCCTCTTATCCTATTATCTTATATCCTATATCCTATCGTAGGCTCGTAGTAGTACAACTAAGTCATCGCACTACCACGACATCGCATAACTTGTGAAGCCTGACCTGCATAGGCTACCACTAAAAATGTGTCACGACCCGCACCCGATGTAGGGATGCAAGTCGGAAACAACGCCCAACCTACGCCACAGCATCGACGGTAGAACGTTGTCTTGGTCAACTATACTATCTAAATATCTCACAATAATATAAAATCTGCCAACAATATCTTATCACAAAACTCAATCACATTCTAAAGCACGAGAAGATATCAAGGAAGTCTAACATAACTATCCATTCAATATATATATATAAACAATAAAAACATTATCCAACCTCATACTATACGCCAAAAACAAATCCGGTACCAAAATGCTAAAGAAACTAACTATGAAAACTAGTGATCCGGATAAACCTCCTGGCAACCACTCCAGAACTAGTGGGTCCAAGTCTGCACCATCTATAAGTCGAAGTCCATAGTATGTCGGACACTAATCTCTCGGATCCTCTAAAAAATATTTTTCAGTCAGGAATGGAGCAAAGTACATCTCTAACAGTAGTTCTAATCAATGATATAAACTATGTAGCAGTAAATAGATATGAATATACAAGATGCCATATACATGTACAAGAGATACGCAATAAAGAAAATACTGGAAATAAATACAATAATAAATAATATGGCAATGAACAAGAATACTAATAACTAAGTGAGTGAGTATCAGCTTTAACATGTGATCGGCTTGGGAACTTGCACAAGAGTAAAATGGCCTGGTTAATCATACGTGTGGTGTATGATCAACACTCACAAGGAACAAGACTTGCACAAGGAGGGTATGATCATATGTCTACACTACATACTCCCCAACCCCGACTGGTATAGTGGACCCAACCATGGTATGCTATGGCACGGTATTCCCTATTAAGATAACGACTCTTCTCGAGAATCAGTGTCTGTACATGCATAAGATAATCAATGAAACAAGACTTGCACAAGATACACCATATACAAGGAATAACATCGCATGACGAGATTCGGATATACTAGTCCGTGTAACCATAGTGTCAAGAAACATGGATATCTATACTAAATACAATGAACATAGTGGATAACATAAATGAGAAACTATCAGAGAATGTACTGGCCTGTGGTCCAAAGCAATGAATGTCAAACTATCTGAACTGGTGTCACACAGACCTATATATGGAATATAACATCAATACAAGGTTCTGGAAAGAAATACGTTAAACTAGTCAACTTCTATGTCATAAAGCCATTTCTAAGTCAAAAGTTAAACTAGGTCAACTCTAAGTCAACTATGGTCAACTATAGTCAAACTATGGTCAATTATGGCCAACTACCTATTTCTAGTATCAAGATAGAGGTTTAGTGTTGTGATACCAAGTTGGCCATAATTGACCATAGTTTGACTATAGTTGACCGTAGTTGACTTAGAGTTGACCTAGTTTGACTTTTGACTTAGAAATGAGTAGTTGGCCACACATCCAAACATACGTATATATGTATACGTGCTACTAATACCTATAGTTGACCGTAGTTTGACTATTTATATATATTTATTTATTTATATATATGACCGTACGTACGTATATATGTATTAGTAGCACGTATATATATATATATATATATATATATATATATATATATATATATATATATATATATACACAATATATATATAAATATACTACAATATTTAAAAGCTAATACATATGTAGAAAAATAGCTACATAAATATAATATAACTAGATACATAGATCTATGATGCATAAATACATAAATATATATACACAACAATATATATATATACATACATATAATTACATATTATAATGACTAGAACAATGGAAATAGATCTAGAATTAAAATTGCACAATCATATGGAGCTTATCACACCCGTATCCCACTAGATCTAGGATATGCTTGTGACACGAGTCTACCACACATCCAAACGTACCCCGAAGGACACGATCAAGTCTAATATATTATTTATGAATAATACGAAGAGTCAAATATAAATCTACGTGTCCGTGTCAAAATATGACATGCTCAAAGTCCCGTGTCGGAGGAAAAACTCCCAAATCAATACGTATCACCAAATTGATGGGATACCACCTACAAGTACCCAATTGTGGACACGACACTAGCCCCAAACACACAATCACATGCCAAAATGATCTATAGGACCAATTGATACACAAAACAAATGTTAATCTCGGACTTCTCCCAAAATTGACATAAAAAGTACCATAACTTTCTCAATAGGCCTCCTATGAACACAAAACCAAATCCTATGGGTAGCCTATGGATATGGCTTAATTTATCATGGATAAATCTCATATTTAGAACCTAAATTAAGGAAAAAACTGAATTATATCTATTGGGAGATGGATTCCCAATGAAACATCCAAAATTGGTAAAATGAGCCTTCAACTTGTAGATCCTTGCTCCTCTTTGTAGATCCATGCTTCCTCCTTGTAGATCCATGCTCTAATAGCCTCCAATGGTGATTTAAGAAAGAATTTGGTACAAATTTGGTAGAGATTTGGTGGAATTTGGTTGAGAGAATTTTTTAGATCTAGATTTAGAATAAAAAATAAAGAAAGAGAAAGTTTGTATCCCCTTTATATAGGCCTCACTTGCCCCCTCCCTCAAGCTACTATGTAAAGTGTAAAATACCCCTTAGGGCCTCTCATGAAGAAATTAATTAAGAAGGAAAGCTTCTAGTCTAATGGGTTTAACATAATTAATCATCCTCCTAATAATTGGGCTTCTAATTATTGGGCTCAATTCTAACTAGAATTAAATGTTGGTCCATGAGTCTAAACTAAACTAGTTAGGTCCACTAACACAAGTCCAAAAATAAATCTAATATGCTAACAATAAATAAATATTTAACATGCATAATATTTAATTAATTACCAAATGACTAAAATACCCTTTCCTAGAAAATGTGGTAGTGACAGTTGTTGGTATCCTAGAGTATTGAGCAGGTATAGCTATGGAGTTCGTGTCTGTATACTAAGGGTGCCTAGATGGTGCAAGTGTCCAGGGCGTATCAAGAGTAGGATGAATGATGTGGAATAAGTGCATTGTGTTAACATAGTATCTGTTAGTATTGTGTGTGATAGTATTAGTTGAGTGTATCAGTGTGATATTGAGGTAGGGTATATAAGGGTGTATCATGGAGAATAGGAGTACAAGTATTCTATATAGGGAGAATAGAGGGGGTCCAGTTAGGCCACCTGTTGAAACGGAAATTGCTCAATACCCACTGAGGGAGCCACCCTAGCGGGGCAGGGCATTTGTGATGACGGTCAAGGAGGCCGATGCTACAGGTGATGGGTTAGCAGGTTTTGTTCTGTTCCTTCATGTTCCTTTCCTTCATTTTCATCTATTGTGGTGTGCTTTATTCGTACCTTTTAGATTGCTCTTTAGCGTAGTTAGTATACCCCGATTGAGACTGTAAATTATGACAAGTAAGACCATAACCATGCATGCTATTTTCTTTTCATAAGATTGTATATTGTATGATTTTAGATAAGATTTTCTTGGACAGTGATTGCTGGGAGTTTGGCCTAGAAGGAGTACGATCATCTTTAAATTTTGAGGACAAAATTTTTCTAAGGAGGGTAGGATTGTCGCCCCCACATTTCTAAATGAGGGTATTTTTTTAATTTTGTATTTATTATATTTAGTAATTATATTATATATATATATTTTGTACTACTAATTATTATTATGTATTACGCTATTATTTAAGGTTTAGTGGGCTAGCCTATTTATTTGGACTTGACACTAGTGGACCCAATTTGATTAGTCATGACACATTGAGCCCAATATTGGACTAGACCCAATTAGACTCTTCCCTTTAGTTAATTAAGGAGAATGGATTAAGTTGCATTAGTTTAGAAATTTTCTAATATAGCCTTCCTAATTATTTCATCATGACTAGTTAGTGGGGGGGTATTATTTTCATTGAGTGTTACTTGGAGAAGGGGTTACTAGGGGCCGGCCATATTAGGAGGAGCATTTCTCTCTCCACTTTATTTCTCTATTCATTTTAGATCCCCAATTATTTTTCCCCAAATTTTCTTCATCCCTACACTAAATCTCTACCAAATTCCCTTCCTAATTCATCTTTACTTCCCCATTGAAGACTCGAGGAGGAGGAGGAGGAGGAGGAGGAGAAGGCAAGGATCTACAAGGAGGTGAAGAGTGCACAAGTTGAGGGCTCTTTCTATCCATTTGGAGACTTACATTGGGAATCCATCTCCCAATAGGTACAATTCAGTCTTTTCCTTCTAATTAGACTGTAAATCTGAAATTTAATCATTAGAAACCTACCTATGGACTAGGGCTACCTATAGGAAAAGGTATTGACCTTTAGGGACCCGTATTATGAATCTTATGATGTATTTTGTGCCCAATTAGGGGAAATTCGAGATTGGTGTACCATGTGTATGTTAATTGAACCAAATTGACATATGTTTGATTGTATGAGACTAATTTTGTATCCATAATTGGATACGTGTAGGCCGTATCATAGTAATTTAGTGATACACTATAGGAAAAGGTATTGACCTTTAGGGACCCGTATTATGAATCTTATGATGTATTTTGTGCCCAATTAGGGGAAATTCGAGATTGGTGTACCATGTGTATGTTAATTGAACCAAATTGACATATGTTTGATTGTATGAGACTAATTTTGTATCCATAATTGGATACGTGTAGGCCGTATCATAGTAATTTAGTGATACAGGTTGATTTGGGAATTTTTCCTTCGATATGGGGGTTTAAACATGTCATATTTTGACACGGACACATAGTTTAGTAGCTAGAACTTTTCATTGCTTGTAATTATTATTTTAGACTTGCTCATATCATTTGTGATACAGGGGGTGATGTGTTGGGACCGTATCACAAGCGATCATAGAGTTAGTGTGACACGGGTGCGATGCACTCCATGTGTTTGATGATTTGTTCATACTCTATTTAGTACTTTTTGTACCTATTTTTGTATTGAGTGATATATATATATATATATATATATATTAGTTGTGTTGGAGGTGTGTATATATAAATATAGTGTATGATATTGTGTTATGAGGTGACTGTGAGTGATTGTGTGAGGTTTTCTATGAGTGCTTATGTTGTTGGGTAGGTGACAAGTGAAGTGTAATAGCATCAACAGCCAGATGAGGGACTACTGGAACTGAGAAGAGTGAATAACAACAGTAGTTGAAGAGACTGTGGAGTATACCAACTGCAAGTAAGCAGTGAGCTTGGGATAGCCTCTATAGGAAGTGTGTTTCAGTTGCAAGCAGAGTTGATGGGGTTGTTTCTAAATATATATATATATACATAGGTATTAGTGTCTTTGGTTTAGGGATGTATATTTCTATTGTACAATTGAGTGTAAGTAGTGTTAAGGAGATAGAGTATTCATGTGATACTTGAGAGTGAATATTATATTGGCCAAGGTACACTCGGATAATCTACATAAGGCTCTTCCGTAAGAAAGTGTGCAAGTGTGATCTCAAAGCGTATGTAATAGACTAGCTGTCACGTGATCAATTTAGGGTAGCTCTCCCCATGAACCATCACTGTGGGGAGAGTCTTAGATCAGTGAAGCAGTATTCACGGTTTGGTCACATTGCACAGTTTAGGAAGTGCATTATGTAGATTATGAGTGTACCTATGTCTAGTGAGGGATTTCCTTGTATCCAGACCAAGAGCTTGAGTATGAGGATGCATGTGGAAGGGTTAATCATCAACAAAGTGTTAGTGTATCTTAGATGGGGAGTGAGAGTCTTGTGTGGATGTGTATCAGTGATGTGGGGAACTAAGTCAAGTATGGGAATGGTTGTGTGTGATATTGGAGGTATCAATAGGTATCTTAGAGCATCAGTGTGTATATATCATGTGATTGTAGCTAAATGGATATCAGTTTTGAGTGATATAAACCAGAGTGTATTATATTAATTTGTACTGTAGTTTTCTGCCTTGGCAACACATGATGCAGTATGGTAGTATGAACTGTGATGAAGGACTATTTCTGTGCAGGCAAGGGAGAAGTTTGTGTGTTCAGTAAATGGTGCACTGGCAGTGAGTTCTAATAGGCTCGGGTTGAGAGTACTGTATGTGCAGTAGTTAGAGGACTGCATGTATCAGTAAACCAGAGGGCTATCATATATAGTATGTTGATGGGGTTTTGGGTTACAAGTACCAGGTATTGAGTGGGTTATATCTGAGTGGTCAGGTACTAAGTTGGAGTGAAGTTGTAGTTGTTGAGGTAAGTGTCAAAGGGTATTCATGTGAGGTAGTATCATGTGATACTTAGGTGGGTGTATAAGTTATGGAATGATTATTGGTATTATGATATCTAGTATCTTAGTAAAGTGAGGGTTGAGGTAAGTCATACTAGAGTCAAGGTACTTTAATTTTGGCCAAGGTATGAGGTATTACCTTGAGGTTGAGTCAAGGTAAGTGGATTTGGGGCTAACGTATTAGTGGGATGCAGATATTGGCTTAAGGTATTTTGTATAATAGTAAATATAGAGTCTATATTAAGTATAGGATACATAGTATATTATATTAGCTAGTATAATCTATATTAGCTAGTGTAGACTAGTATAAAACTAGTATGGACATGTATACCTCAGTTCGACTTAAAAGACCTAGTGTAGCAAGATATTGACCTAGTTGAAATAGCTTGACTAGAAAACCTATCATAGAGTTGTTAAACATGTTTATGTTTCCAAAACACTATTGTTACTTGATATTTCATATTTAGGTCATTGAGATACCGAGAAGGACACTAATTTGGTATTAATTGCTCTGGACCGCAATCGAGTACATTCTGTGATAGTTTTCTTTATTTGATATCTACTATGATTCTGGTTTATAGCATTGTTCTACTTGATTCCTCGAGACTTTGAATATACGAATTAGTATTATCTAGATTCACTCTCTTGTGACACGTGCATCATACTTTTCTGGCCTCTACTTTAGGACTCTTTTACTAACATCACATACGAACTCACTTACTGACATCACTTACTTTTATCTGCCTGGTCTCGTATTTGATTTGCGTGTTGGAACTTGTATTCATTTATACTAGTCGGACGAAGAAATATCTTAGTAGACATATAAATATTCCCAAAATCTGGAATCACCCCTTACAGGTCTGATCTGGAAAGATAGCAGTAGCACACCTCACATGCGATGAGCCGTATTACCCCTAGTTGTTTACATGTCAATACTGGTATTTCAAAACACTCTAGTTTAGTTACATTTTTGCTGGATTCACATGATACTTATTGAACATACATCATATCTATCTAGTTCAATTTCTATTTATTTACAGTCTTTATTTACCATACTTTCTTAATTCACCATGCATATCTTGTCTTGCTTCTTAAATTAAATCTGACTGTATTTTATTTTTTGATTCATTTACTTTCCTTGCTTATCATTTATTACTTTCTATAACTTTTTTATAGACTTTGTCAATTAATTGGAACTACTATTGGGTTATACTTTACTTTAATCCTGACTGGATAATATTTTTTAGAGGACCCGGAGGTTTGGGATTCGACCTATTACGGACCCCAGGATGTTGATGGTACAGCCATGGACCCCATAGCTTAGGAGTGATTGCCGAAAGGACTAGCCGGAATCACTAGTTAGCCTAGTTAGTTTTATTACCATATTGGTACCGGATTTGTTTCCAGCTTATATTTGAGACTTGGATATTATTTCTATTTATTGTTGTTATTGTTGTTGTTGTTATTGTTGTTTAGACTTTGTAGCTTATAGACTTCTTTGATATCTTATCGTGTTTTAGAATTTTGATTGAGTATTTATTATTGTCATTATTATCATATTTTCCTCCTTCTTGGAGTTGAGATATCATTGACAGATTATATATATATATTATGTGAGATGCTAGTTAGTTAGTGATGACCTAGACAACGTTCTACAGCCAATGTTGTGGCATAGGATCGACGTACCCACATATCGTGCCCTTTTCACCAGGTGCGAGTCATGACAAATTTTTGTGGTGGCCGCATGGGGCTCCTTCAACTGAATAATGTTGCAACTGTAGCCACAGACCGCCACATAGTCTCGGTTGGGATATGATGTTGATAGGATCTCGGGGTTATTTTTAACTATGTTGTATGCGTGACTCGGTCAACGAGATACGTAGTCAACACTGATTGTTTAAAGATCTTTTGGTTGCAACAGACAGATCTTGCAAGCTGAAAGCCACATAACGTCTTGGCCATATATGTGCTCTCCTTTGACCTTGGTCTTATGGACACTTCGGCTGCATGGCATTATGACCGCATGAAAGTTATGGTCTGGCCTTGGTCTATTGGCTACTTTGGCCACATAATAACAAGGCCACATAGCGTCTTCACCGCATATGTGCTCTCCTTTGGCCTTGGTCTTATGGTCACTTCGGCCGTATAGCGTTATTGTCACATAAAAGCTCTCATCTGGCCTTGTTCGATTGGATATTTGGCCGCATAATGACCAGGCCGCTATATCCTCTCCTTTGGCCTTAGTCT
The DNA here is from genome assembly GCA_036927795.1 of Iris macrosiphon. Lineage (NCBI taxonomy): Eukaryota > Viridiplantae > Streptophyta > Magnoliopsida > Asparagales > Iridaceae > Iris > Iris macrosiphon. Next base: position 64,112,714 of record JAYESA010000008.1, on the reverse strand, counting down.
TATGGATACTTCGGCTGTATGGTGTTGGTGCCACATGCAAGTTCTCGTCTGGCCTTGGTCGATTGTATACTTAGCCGCATATGAGAGAAAATGTGGCATGGCACATCTGAAAAAGTTATTAATGCACTGATGTGACTTTCTACTTTTTAAGAGTCGTCGCCTCTCTCTCGATTCCCGAAGCTCTCTGGACGACGAGTGGTGTATCAGAACTTCTGACAGGCAATGAATGTCGTGCTAGGGAATCTTATGCGGCCCCTTACTTCGTGGTTGTTCAGGCCACATGGGATCTTATTATGTGGCCTCTGTCATGACCCGTACCCGAATATTCGGGCACGAGTACGTGGTTACGCCCAGCCTATGCCGCATAATCGACGGTAGAACGTTGTCTGGGTCATTTCTAACTATCTAACATCTCAATAATATAATATGGTACCTGTCAATCATCTCAACTCCAAATGGAGGAGCAATATGGTATCTCATATGAATAACTAATCTCAATCACAAAGCAACTAAGGAAGAATAATGCACGAATGGAATAGCAAAGGAAAGAATAAAGATACAATCCACAATCTGAAATAATATACAAAAGGTGAATCCACCAAAATAATAGTCTAATACATTCCAATACAAATATAATCTAGACCTCCTCGGGCTCTGCAACTAAGTCCTCCTGGTCTATAGGAGTATCCTCTATAGGTACGCCATCCTGCAGCCCATAGAATGTGGGATACTGCACTAGAAGCCAGTCATCTAAAAAAAATATCCAGTCAGGAATGGAGCAAAGTACATACCTCTGAAAGCAGTTTCAATAGCATAATCGAGCATATAAACTGATATAGAAATAAAATACAGGATCACTAAACATATGAATGAATAAACAATAGGCATACAGGTAATGTACGAGAATATAGATCAACAATATGAATATCAGCAATATGATGAAATAACTGTAAACTAGCTAATGTGCCTTAGAATACAAGTTCATTATGTGATCGGGTTGGGTGAACATGATCAAGTAAGATGATTACAAGTAAAATATGTAACCAGAATGTACACGATGTAACAATGGCTTTGATCACATAATCAACTCCTACTCTCCCACCCCCAACTAATATCGATGGATCCAATCACGACATGCTACGAACACGAAATATAACCACTGAACACGAGCAGTGGGTGTACACGAATATCATAACCACCGAACACGAGCGGTGGGTGGACACGAATAAGCACACTGAACACGAGTAGTGTGTGAACAAAAAGTATCATCAATACCCAATAAACATGATGAGATACAATGTACATGAGTACCCGCTGAATACGGTAGGGGATAGATAACATCTTCTGATGGGATCCATATAGTACCAGTCCATGAAATTACTGTGTCGGGATCAATGTATACAATCTAAAACATGCATATATATAATATTATGAATTAAAAACTATCAGAGAAATGTACTCGCCTGAAGTCCTGAGCAAGGTGTGTCTCTTGATGCCCAAGCAGGTATCACACAACCTATATATGGTACGTTGCATCAATACAAGGTTCAAGAATGAAAATAAGAGAAGTTGATGCAATTCTAGGTCGATACGTCATTTCTAAGTCAAACTAATGAAATCTAGGTTGCAAGAGTCTAATGCTAAGTCACTAAGTCGATACACTATGAAACTATGTTATACTAGCTAAGCTAAAAAACAATAAGGAACTCAAAGAGCTATATCCCAAGATACACAAGTTCCGTATACAAAAATAGTATTATATATATATATATATATATATTCAAAGTCAAATATTATAATACTATAATAAATTAATTGAAATAGGATACATTGTCCATGCACCAATGTGTATCGCACCTATCTCGATACCCAAACTCAATACCTTGGGTATCGACCCAATACCTTGGTAATACCTTGGTATCCCGAGGTAACCCAACTCTAACATAATAGCTGTCAAGCCCCAGTCCCAAAAATACGTAGGACTAGGACACATAAGCATGCCAGCCGCATGGATATGGCAACTCCAATATATGGAAACCAAATCCACACGTACGTTGTAATATGAATATCAAGTCCACAAGTGGTATAAAATATATCACAAGTCACAGGGTATAATCTAAATCTCATCCGCGAAAATCAGATATAAATAATAACCAGCATCTATATAACTAGATCTCAACATAAATATCTAAGGATGATAGTTGGATGGAAACAAATCCACTACCAACTCGAATGGAAAAGTACAACACAATAAATACAATATAGGAATACCAGCTAACGACCATGGGCTCGAAGAGAAGACATCCTCGCAACACAAGTAATCATCCAAATCTGCGCTCCTGCAATTACTCAAGAACAGATACACCTGGCAGAGGACCAGGTCCTCAGAGGGACGTAACAAGATACAGAAAATACGAGCCAATTTGAATACAGTAAACATACATATTATTTGAAAATAGATAAGTACGCTGTACAAGACTATCTATATGAATGCAAATGAGGACAACTTTTTGACGTATGGGCAAGGGTAGGCTACTCGATCTAATCCTCATACCTCATGCGCTCGTCAGTGGACATCATCAGTCGACATACCTCTGGGGTAGCGACCCTCGGACTCCATCAATCGACATACCTCTGGGGTAGCGACCATCGGACACGACCACCATAGTGCGTGCTAGTTACTACGGTTTACCAGAGTGGTTAAAAGCCCATACGCCTATTGATTGTCCTCTATGATACTAAGTGCCAAGTGTGTGTCAACATATCTAATATATAGTAATGACTGAAAGGAACTACACATGCAATAAGTAAATAGAACTGAAATAAATATACAAAAATATACTAAGCATGCAAAATACTGTAAACAATTTAGCAAGGTATCTTGCCTGGGGTCCTACTGCTGGTATGAATCAGAGTCCAAGTCACAGTCCAAATAGCCTATGTATTACAAATTTATCACGTCAAAAGATAATTTATTTTAATTTATTTAATTCTGGAATAATTACTCTAAAATCCTATTTTAATCTTATTATTCTAATTTTTATGTTAATTCTTAAATTTTGTCCAAAGAAACTGAATTTTATCAACTCGAGACTCATGGCACGCAAATCGAGGCGATCTGCTGACCGAAAAGTCAGCCGACACAAACTAAACTTTCATGCATGATTTTCTATAGATTTCAGCGTCAAAAATATGCTGGAATTTATGGCTCGTCCAAATTCAAATTCGTTTGGGAATTATGGCACATACAAATTTTGTATTATGCACCGATGGTTAAATTCTAACCTAGAAGTTCTACAGAATTAACAGTATAAAAATACTTCGAAATAAATTTTGGGAAAAATATATGTCAATTATCTCGACATTAGCTTTCCAAAACTTTAAACGGTTCATGATTCTGATTCCTGGTTCTCCCGGAATCGCGAAAATATTGAAACACATCTATTTTCGGACATGATGTGCTCTACGAATTTTCCAGAATTTAATACTCATAATTTCGTAAAATAAATTATATAATCATAAATTTAACCTCAATATCTTTCTAAATCAAGAAACTAGGCCTCGTTTGGAGTCCGCAGCTATGCGCAATGGCTGGTGGAAGATGAAGGAACCCTAGATGGCAATTCTACAAAATCTCTCTCTAAAAATAATGGGATAATTAGGCTTATTATATTATATATATATAGGGATTGAGCGGCTGAGTGAAAGTTGATAGGAGGGTGACACATATCATGATTTGATTGGATAGTTTTGGTTATATTATTTATTTTTGATTAGCCTTTATCAAAATATTATTTAAGTCATTTTAAATCTAAATAACTCCAAATAAATATTTAAAATAATCATAAAAATCTGGAAAAATTACATAAAATATATTTTGAACTTATAAACTTTAGAAAAATATTTGGGACAATTTTATATTCATAAGTTTACTACTATAATTAGGAGAAGCTCTAAACATTAGTTTTATCCATTTAACTAAAAATAAATACTAATATTATTCCAAAAATTCTAAAATAATTCCAGAAAATATATAATAATATTATAAATCCTAGAAAATAACGTGGGTCCATTATATATTCCTGGGTTTGCACAATAAATTCTACATGTCCTAAAAATTAGTTATTAGTCTAAATAACTCCCAATAAATACTAAAAGTATTCAGAAAATTCCCTGAAAATTGTAGAAAATATATTTGACTATTTAGAACCTAAAATAAAATTTTGAAATATTTTTAATTAAGTTTGAACATAAAATAAATTCGTCAAAGTCGTAGAAAATTAGTGTTAGTAGTTTTTAATTAACTAAAAATTATGAAAAAATCTCAATAATCTAAAATAGCCTAAAAATAATTATAAATAAATATTTATATAAGTAAGTATACTAAAAAAATTTATTTTCTAATTAACTAAGAGAATACTCTAAATAAATTCAACATCTATAATAAATATAATAATATAAAATATACACAAAATACCTATTTTGGGTGAGAGGGTTTACAATCTACCCAACTTAAAATAATTTTGTCCTCAAAATTAAAATAAGGCATAATTTGTTAAATTCTTCACATTCGTACATAAGGTACGTCAATCACAATCTCTTCCAAAAATTTAAATAACAAAATCTATTCAAATCTATCGCGATCACTTCAAAATTAAGATAACCACTGTTTAAATCAAAATTTAACCTGTCGTAATCTCTTCTCGATTTTTTTTAAATAATCAACATTCAAATCTAACTCAAGTCTATATGACATCCCACGTCAAAATTTATATCACCATTTCTAACTATCATAATCTCCTCTAGACTTTGAACAATAAATAATTCTAATCAAATCTTATTCCTATTCTCAAATTAAGAATTTTGTACTCTTCAAATATTTAAACTCAATTTACATCCTCAATATTTCAAATAGGTGACCCAACCATCAAAATTGAACTTTTAATTCAAATTATCAAATTGTAAAATTTAAATCTAATTCACCAATTGTTCAAGTCTAAAATTCTATATTTATCCTCAAAATTTAAATCGATGATTCATCCTTCAATATTCAAAATTTAAATCATGTGCTCAAAGTATAAATATTTGGTCCGCAATATCAAGATTTTAAAATTCGTTAAATTTTCATTATCTTAATCCTTCTTTTAAAATTTCTCAAAATTAAAATGACTTGAATCTCCCAATCTAATCTTACTTGATCACAATCTAAAAGAAATTCCTCTCAAGTTGGCAATGCACTGCTACCCAACTTAGAATTTACCCATCTATCACAGAAGGCTATATACTTTAAGAAAAATATTCCTTAATTTATTTACTCATGTCATTCAATCCTCAAAACTTCAACGCCGATTATATCATATATGATATGTCCTTAATTACAAAAGAATAATTCTCAAGTATGTGATCGGCCTACGGGGTATATCTAGTACTCTCTGTGTATTAAACTTATACCAAGCACGAGGTTTTATCTTTCTGAAATAAGGGAAGACGGAGACCAATAATAAAGAGTTCAAGGGTGAGGTAATAGAATAGAAGTATCGGGATCAAGGAGTTTAAGAAATTCAAATGGGAATTGTCAAAGCAGTTGTGGATTGAAATCCTATTTTGGTAATTCTTTGTTCGCATGCTCGTATTAGTACAATTATGTAACCGATACGATCCGCTCAGACATATCTAGGGACAAGTATATTCGTCTACCAATCACTACATATCTCAATCCACGTAAAGTAGTATTACGAAGGGCGAATCAAGCGCACTAAGGTTAGCTAGACCTTAATACACTGATTCTGAAATGTATTAGTAGGCATCCCCAATAATAAATATCTCATGATCAAGCTCGATAAAAGAATAATCTTGCAAAACTAGGCTATAATAGCAGCATAAGTCAAGGTAGTACAGCAAATATAAGTACGCTAGATGATAATGAAAGGAGGTACAAAATAATTCAAGTTCACAAAACAAAACAACTAAGCAACAATAATAAAAGACTCTATAATCCCTACAGTTATCATACAACCTCCTTGTCTATGTCGCTAGTCGACCAAATGTGGACAAGGACCTCTAACTTCTATTGTCTGAATAACCACTGTCGTCTTATGCTAGTATACAATTAATGTTGTTCAATCACACTTCAATAATAGGTCAAAAGACTATGTGATACTAGGTTGTGAGGTATACTACCCAACTTAAAATAATAAACTAATACTGTGACAGTCTTAAGGGTACCGTAGAAGCTCCTGTTAAGGTCTTCGAGAAGGGGTCTTGGTACTTGTTAGGGTATCCTCTTATATTACATAGGTCATGGTCGTCTTAACTCTTAGTCATAAAGCAAGTGTCAATAGTAAGAATGTGACAGTTACTGGCCTCAAGGGAAAGGGAATATAACTCGTATTGAGGTATGGTACAAGTTACGCAATTTAAAACTAAGGGATAAGACCAGGTCTCAATCTACAAGAATAACTTAACTATCAAGTTCTAACTATTAAGCACACAATTTCAAAATTCAAGATTACAACTATAATCCTAGCAAACTATGTGTCCTTAACAAGGAAATAAATTACTTGGCCTACTATCAGAAGTGTCAGGTGGCACGAGTTGGAAGATAAAGAAAAGAAGAACATAATTTTGGTCGTCGCACAATTAGCGAACGCTATGGTCACAGGGGAACAATATATGAAAATAGAGGGGCTCTAGATAGCATCATGGTTTTCCAAGGGAAAGGGGTATGCTAGTCTCTGTGTTTGAGGTATGATTAGGAAAATATTCTAAGCATTGCTCTTGGCTTTCTAAGGTACTGTCTGCTTATCTCAAGACAAGAATCTAAATTTATGGTTCTCCAATACTCATCTAACGGCGTGGGTTAGGTTCAGTCCTAATATTCACTTTGGTTTTCTATTGATTTTTTAATGCTAGGGGCAACCATAATGGTAAACTTCTAACTAACTCTAGTAGTGTCTATACTACTCTCAAGTCCTCATAACACATCAGGGGGTAATGGTAAACCAATTCTAGAGATAAGGAATTCTAGGGTTCACTAGACATCCTAAACTTAGTGGTGTGTCAGCACTCTAGTTGTACTCTTAATAGGAAGGTTACCCTACTTATCATCTAACAACAGGAACTTCTATATTTTAGGAGAGACTATACTAAAAGAACTATTATGGGACTACAGGAATCAAGCAGGATGCAATTATTCAAATAGAATAGATTAGAAGAAAGATGAGTCATAGTCAATTGTGGATGAGATCCTATACTCTAGTCCTAGGTGCAGGCTTGTTCGGTACAGTAACGTAACCGAGACAATATGCACTCGACCTGCATGGGCCACCACAAAAATATGTCACGCCCCAGTCCCAAAAATATGTAGGACTAGGACACGTAAGCATGCCAGCCACATGGATATGGCAACTCCAATATATGGAAACCAAATCCACACGTACGCTGTAATATGAATATCAAGTCCACAAGTGGTATAAAATGTATCACAAGTCACAGGGTATAATCTAAATCTCATCCGCGAAAATCAGATATAAATAATAACCAGCATCTATATAATAGATCTCAACATAAATATCTAAGGATGATAGTTGGATGGAAACAAATCCACTACCAACTCGAATGGAAAAGTACAACACAACAAATACAATATAGGAATACCAGCTAACGACCATGGGCTCGAAGAGAAGACATCCTCGCAACACAAGTAATCATCCAAATCTGCGCTCCTGCAATTACTCAAGAACAGATACACCTGGCAGAGGACCAGGTCCTCAGAGGGACGTAACAAGATACAGAAAATACGAGCCAATTTAAATACAGTAAACATGCATATTATTTGAAAATAGATAAGTACGCTGTACAAGACTATCTATATGAATGCAAATGAGGATAACTTTTTGACGTATGGGCAAGGGTAGGCTACTCGATCTAATCCTCATACCTCATGCGCTCGTCAGTGGACATCATCAGTCGACATACCTCTGGGGTAGCGACCCTCGGACTCCATCAATCGACATACCTCTGGGGTAGCGACCATCGGACACGACCACCATAGTGCGTGTTAGTTACTACGGTTTACCAGAGTGGTTAAAAGCCCATACGCCTAATGATTGTCCTCTATGATACTAAGTGCCAAGTGTGTGTCAACATATCTAATATATAGTAATGACTGAAAAGAACTACACATGCAATAAGTAAATAGAACTGAAATAAATATACAAAAATATACTAAGCATGCAAAATACTGTAAACAATTTAGCAAGGTATCTTGCCTGGGGTCCTGCTGCTGGTATGAATCAGAGTCCAAGTCACAGTCCAAATAGCCTATGTATTACAAATTTATCACGTCAAAAGATAATTTATTTTAATTTATTTAATTCTGAAATAATTACTCTAAAATCCTATTTTAATCTTATTATTCTGATTTTTATGTTAATTCCTAAATTTTGTCCAAAGAAACTAAATTTTATCAACTCGAGACTCATGGCACGCAAATCGAGGCGATCTGTTGACCAAAAAGTCAACCGACACAAACTCAACTTTCATGCATGATTTTCTATAGATTTATCGTCAAAAATATGATGGAATTTACGGCTCATCCGAATTCAAATTCGTTTAGGAATTATGGCACATACAAATTTTGAATTATGCACCGATGGTTAAATTCTAACCTAGAAGTTCTACAGAATTAACAGTATATAAATACTTTGAAATAAATTCTGGGAAAAATATATGTCAATTATCTCGACATTAGCTTTCCAAAACTTTAAACAGTTCATGATTCTGATTCCTGGTTCTCCCGAAATTGCAAAAATATTGAAACACGTCTATTTTCGGAAATGATGTGCTCTACGAATTTTCCAGAATTTAATACTCATAATTTCATAAAATAAATTATATAATCAAAAATCTAACCTCAATATCTTTCTAACACAAGAAACTAGGCCTCGTTTGGAGTCCGGAGTTATGCGCAATGGCTTGTGGAAGATGAAGGAACCCTAGATGGTAATTCTACAAAATCTCTCTCTAAAAATAATGGGATAATTAGGCTTATTATATTATATATATATAGGGATTGAGCAGCTGAGTGAAAGTTGATAGGAGGGTGACACATGTCATGATTTGATTGGATGGTTTTGGTTATATTATTTGTTTTTGATTAGCCTTTATCAAAATATTATTTAAGTCGTTTTAAATCTAAATAACTCCAAATAAATATTAAAAATAATCATAAAAATCTAGAAAAAATACATAAAATATATTTTGAACCTATAAACCTTATAAAAATATTTGGGACAATTTTATATTCATAAGTTTACTACTATAATTAGGAGAAGCTCTAAACATTAGTTTTATCCATTTAACAAAAAATAAATACTAATATTATTCCAAAAATTCTGAAATAATTCCAGAAAATATATAATAATATTATAAACCCTAAAAAATAACGTGGGTCCATTATATATTCCTGGGTTTGCACAATAAATTCTACAAGTCCTAAAAATTAGTTATTAGTCTAAATAACTCCCAATAAATACTAAAAGTATTCAGAAAATTCCCTGAAAATTCTAGAAAATATATTTGACTATTTAGAATCTAAAATAAAATTTTTAAATATTTTTAATTAAGTTTGAACATATAATAAATTCGTCAAATTCCTAGAAAATTAGTGTTACTAGTTTTTAATTAACTAAAAATTATGAAAAAATCTCAATAATCTAAAATAGCCTAAAAATAATTCTAAATAAATATTTATATAAATAAGTATACTAAAAAAATTTATTTTCTAATTAACTAAGAGAATACTCTAAATAAAGTTAACATCTATAATAAATATAATAATATAAAATATACATAAAATACCTATTTTGGGTGAGGGAGTTTACAATAGCTAACATATATATGATACTCCAAGCTAATATACTAACTATAAACTAACATATACTAGCTACTATAATATATCTCAATACTATTAGAGGACTAACTATACCACCAAACATACCTATCTACAAGATACACATATACATATATCTCTAGTTAACTATCAACATAGATACAATACTACATATAGTCATTAATCTAACAAGTAGGTATATATATATATATATATATATATATATATATATATATATATATATAATCTATTAGCTAACAATGTATCTATATTCGTAACTATTTAACAAGGTAAACAACTACCTCAACTACATACATATATATATATAGTCAACTATATACTAATCAACTAGACTAAACCAACTAACTATTAACTAACTATTACTAATTAGCTACTAAACTAACTAATATACTATCCCTCTAAACTAACCAAAAACCCAATACCTGGGCTGAACCCAAAACCTTGCTGAACACTGAACTGAAACTGGTCTGCATCTCAGTTGCTGCTGGAATAGCTCGAGACTCCCTACTGATACTGCTACTGCTCTCTTTCTATTGTTGTGCACTTCCAGTGAGTGTCCGCCGTTGCTGCTCGATACCCTCATTGCTGCTACTACAATGAGATACTGCAGTGTCTCCCTGATATTGCCATGCCCGAGCCCCCTTACTCGAGCTGATACCTCTTGTTGATACCTTTGCACTCCCTTGTGCAGCTCAGTATACAATGCAGTGGTCACTACATCCCGCTTGTACAGTTTACTGCACATTTATGGCTGTAGTGAATGCTCCCTGTGCTGATGACTTCTTATGCCCGAGCTCATGTGCGTTGCACATCTCACTGAATGTACACAATGAACAATATTCCTTTCCGTTGTGAACTCTCATATACTGCCACTGTTGCTCTCACTCACTAGCTCACACACACACACAAACACAAACACATACACTTATACACATCTAAGTATATATATACTTCTCCATATATATAAACACATATATACAAGTACACACACACACACACACATAAATATATATATATATATATATATATATATATATATATTGACACACACATATAACCAAACTCAAATTTACTATAATATACATGTATATATCACTTAATTATCATATATACATATAATTACATATGCACGTATAGTAAGGAAGACAAAACAACAAACACGTGGAGTGCACCGCATCCGTATCATACTTGCTCTATGATACGTGTGCGATATGGCTCCAACACACCACCAAACGTATCCCGGAGGACACGAACAAGTCTAAAATACTAATTATTAATAATAGGTACAGTAATTAGAGTATCTATATATCTGTGTCACAATGTGATATGCACAAGGCCCCGTGTCGGAGGAAAACCCCCAAAATTAACTCGTTTTGTCAAATTGACGAGATACGGCCTACACGTATCCAATTGTGAATACGACACTAGTCACAACCAAGCAATCAAATTTCAATTAGATCTATACCCAATGACAACCACTATATATGACAATCTCGGAATTCTCCCAAAATTGGCACCAAATTTGACATAACTTCCACCGTACGTCTCCGATGAACCTAAAACTAATTTCTATGGGTATACTCTACAAGTGGGTTGGTTTTTTATGGTTAAATCTTAGATCTAGGGTCTATTAGAAGGAAAAAAAACTAAAATATATCTATTGGGAGATGGATTCCCAATGAAAAGTCTCTAAGTACCAAGTAGCTCCTCTCCTTGTAGATCTTGGCCTCCTTCTCCTTACTCCTTGCTTCCTTCTTGTAGATCCTTGATGTAGAAGCCTGAATGAAGACTTTAGAAAGAGATTGGTGAAGAATTAATGCAGAATTGATGAGAGAATGGAGAGAATTGGAAGAGGGAAATTGTAGATCTAAGAATTTGGAAAATTGGTAAAATAAAATGAGAGAGCAATCTCTCTCCTCCTCTTTGTCCGGCCATGTAACCCCCCTTCCAAGCAATGTAAAATATCACAAATATTCCTTGGGGCCTCTCATGAAGAAATTAATTAGGGAGAAAAGGTTCTAGTCTAATGGTTTCACTAATTAATCCAACCCCTTAATCCATGGGCCTAATTCATGGGCTCAAACTAAACTCATCCAAAAATGTTGTTTCATGCATTCTAATAAATAGGTTAGGTCCATTACACAAGTCTAGGACAAAACTATAACTAGCAATAAATAAATAATATAATAATTAAATAAATTATGCATGCATAATACTAAATACAATTAATCCTAAAATAAATATTACCCATGTCAATTACCAAACTACCCTTAAATGAAAATGTGACGGTGACAATCCTACCCACCTTAGAAAAATTTTGTCCTTGAAATTAAGGAAGAAACTATCTACCAAAAGCAAACAATACGATGTAAGAAAGAATTATACCTCACGGCTCGAACAGATATAGATATCGCTCGCGCATCTCGGTCTCTCGCTCCCAGGTACTCTCTCCTGGTGAGTAATGCCTCCATGCGACATGCACCAAAGGAAACGTTTGTTTCCTCAGCACCTTCTCTCTCTGATCCAGAATCTCCACTGGCTGCTCTGGATAGCTAAGAGTAGGGCCCACCTCTATCTCCGAATGATCCAATACATGACTGGGATCTGTCATATACCGTCTCAACTGCAATACATGAAACACGTTATGCACTCCCTCCAGTACAGGTGGTAAGTCTAGTCTGTATGCAACTATACCGACCCTCTCAAGAATACTGAAAGGTTCGATGAATCGCGCACTAAGCTTGCCGCCTCCACCGAAACGAATCGTGCCATGGGTCGGAGAAATCTTCAAGAAAACCAGACTGCCAACCTAGCACGAAACACAATCTTAGCACTTTAACAAATAATAATCAAACACAAGCAAGACAAAACTAAAGTTATACCTTAAACTCCAAAGATCTTTGGTGGCTATCGGCCCAATGTCGTTGCCTGTCCTGCGCCACTCGAAGTCTATCCCAGATAAGCTTCACCTTCTCTGCTGCATCCACTACCATCTCTGGTCCCAATAAAGCTCTGTCACCAACATCATCCCAGAACAACAAAGTGTGGTACCTCCGTCCATACAATGCCTTGAATGGTGACATATCAATGTTGGCTTGGTAGTTGTTATTGTATAAAATCTATACCAAGTGAAGGTGATCCTCTCAAGAACCTCCAAGACCCAAAACATAGGTGTGTAGTATATTCTCGAGAGTCTGAATAGTCCTCTCCGACTGCCCGTCAGTCTGAAGGTGATATGCGGTACTGAACTTGAGCTGAGTGCCCAAGCTAGCCTGCAAACTCCTCCAGAAGTGGGACGTAAAGCAACTATCCCGATCTAAGACTATGCTCACTGGAATACTATAAAATTTGATAATCTGGCGCACATACATATCCGTAAGCTTCTTCGTAGATGTACCCACTTTGAACGGCAAAAAGTGGGCTGATTTGGTTAACCTATCCACGATGACCCAAATTGCATTTTTCCCTCATGGAGAACGCGGAAGTCCTGATACAAAATCCAGGGTCATAGGTTCCCATTTCTACTCCGGAATGGGTAAGGGTTGAAGCAATCCTCCTAGCCTCTGTCTCTCCGCCTTGACCTGCTGGCAAACTAAGCATCTGGACACGAAGCTAGCTACCTCCCGCTTTATGCCATACCACCATACATGCTCTCTCATGTCTTTATACATCTTGTTGGCACCTCGATGCATAGAGTATTGAGAATAATGCACCTCCTACAGAATCTCTTCGTGCAATGCTCCTATTGGTACACATAACCTAGTACCATGTCGCAATGATCCATCATCTGCGATGATAAAATCCTCTGTCATCCCCATCTGAACCTGTCCTCTGATGCTCCTCAGAGACTCATCCTCATATTGTCCGGCTCTGACCCGGTCCATCAGCTCCGACTGAACTTGAAGTCCCCATATCTGTGCTGCAACTCCAGGAATTAGAACCTCAATGCCCAAACTGTCAAGATCTGCCAATAAATGTCTGTCTCTCGTCAAGCACATAGCCATGGGGTACCTGTTCAAAGCATCCACAACTACGTTGGCCTTCCATGGATGGTACTGCATAGATATGTTGAAGTCTTTCCTCAGCTCCAACCATCGTCGTTGCCTCATGTTGAGCTCTTTTTGTGTAAACACATACTTTAAGCTCTTATGGTATGTGAAGATCTTTACTCTCTCTCCATATAAATAGTATTTCCACAATATGAGAGCAAAGATAACCATTGCCAACTCTAAATCATGAGTAGGGTAGTTCTTCTCATGCGGACGTAATTGCCTGGAAGCATAGGCAATCACCTTCCCGTGCTGCTGTAACACACAACCCAAACCTTTTCTGCTGCTGCCGAGGGTGAGGAAGTTGAGGGTTCCTTGGAGGAAGGGGGCGAGCCTCTTGACGAGTTGGGTGACCTCGAAGATGAGTTCAACTACTTCTATATGGATACCCACAAGTTATCTGCTAATGCCGTGCTGGTAGGATACTTGATGCTCTGGAGGGTCTGGGACAATAGAGAGGATCAGCCGCACCCTCAACCTTCTGGACGTGAAATTGGCTTTCGGCCTATCGCTGGCCCTTCTACCGGCCATGGTATGCTGCATCCATCGGGGTCTCCACAACTTTGTTAAGAAGGTGGTGGACCACCCCAATAAAGGGCATTTCAACTGGGTCGAGCTTCCTTACCATTATTTGATTGGTTGGATTCTCCGGTATCACAGGTCCTTGATGAGGCCTAGGAATAATGAGGACATGGTGGCTGTTGATGCCCTGATCTGCAGGTACCGAGGGGTGAAGTGGAAGTATGACACGGTCTTTGCTGGTAGGAGAGAACTCTCCTTCATGACTGGCTAGACTTTCTTCACGTCTGAGCCAGAGTTCACCGATGATGAAAGAAATATCATTCACCAATATAATAGGGGGTGCCTCACAATTTGTCTCAGAGGCTCTTTCGCTTGCTCTAATCCATTCTTCCCTCCCATTTAGTGTACCAATAACTGCTATTTTTGTGGAGCCTTATCTACCCAGCCGGTTCGCTCGTTAGGTTGGCTACACTCAGCTCTTGCTTGGTCACCCAAGTGCTTCCTTCTGATACAACGGTAGCTTATTCGATGGGGCTCAAGCATGGCGTTACTATAGTGCCACTGGTACTCGATCTCAGTTTCAGTTGCCAACAGTCGACATCGTGCCCTGAATGTTGTACACAATGACGAAGTGTTATTGTACGGACAATGCCCCGCCGGCTGACTTTAACCCGTAGAGAAGTTTTATCGAAGGCACCATGTTGATGCCTCCGGAAGCAAGGGCACGTAGGACGCCTAAGAAAGGTAGGAGAGTTGCCAGACCTTTGATCATGGAGCTGGACCCGTCAACCGGGGAAGATAAAATGTCTCCTTCCGATGATCCTCTGTCTGCTAAGCAAAAATTAAAGGTCAAAATACTTCTTGGTCGCTATTCCAAGAAGGCAAGGACTTAGGTGGTCCCATAGACGAGACCTATGGCAAAGTCGAAGTCCCTTGCGAAGGGGGCCATGAGCGAGGAGGTAGGACCCCTTGTATTAGCGACTTTTGAAACTGACCCCCCTCTAGATGTGATGGTGGTACCTAAAGAACCTCTCAGTTTTATTCTTCCTAGTCCTCTCTATAAATACCTTTCTTCTGGTCTGTTTGAAAATATGCAGACACCATCGAAAAGGGACCGTCCCCGGCGGGCAACTACCTCGGTGGTCTCTTACGCCGAGAAAGAAGATGAGACCACCCCTCCCGAGTCTGATGCTGAACCTGCACTTGAGACTTCGGGAGCTTGGGGTTTGGAAACAGCCTCAGTGGAGCCTTATACCTCTTTGGAGAACATATTTATGGATGACCTAGATGCCATGGGGCAGGCTCTGACGACGTTGGACGAGCCACAACCTACACCGCCTCCCTCTGATATGTTATTTTGTAATTTCATAAGAGATAAGATTTTTTGGCTTCAGCTCTCAATCCTCCGAGTGAAATTAATTACTAGTTGTTCAGGCTCTGCAGACCCTGCCTCTCCCTTGATAACGGTAGACGTGACTACTGTAGAGGAGGGAGAAGAGACGGGCTCATTCGGAAGAGGTCTGAGTCCTCGCTCCTCTAGGGTGGAGAACACCCCACGAGGCCTATTGCGAATCCCTCTGGTGCAGTGGCTACTCCATCCACGGTTGTTGCTGGGCATTCTGCCATTGCGGCCTTTTTAGATGCTGGAGCGAGTCATTCTGAGGAGGCCCCTCCGATGTTCCTGGAACTACGGCTACTGCGTCGTCCTTCGAGCTTGTCGTGATATAATTTGATGTTTGCATACATGCGAGTGTAGATGCCGTGGGACGCCCTGGTACCCCTGTTCCTGGTCGCAGTGCTACTCAGTTGTCTGCTGCCGAGTTGTCGGGAGTGCAGACATTCCGTACGACCTTGAAAGACTTGATAACAAGTAGGACCACCGGCCGCTCTTCCGCTACCGCTTCACCTCTTAGATGGTTGGGGTCCGTCGTGCAACCTATTGTGCCCATGGCTACTCCTTCTATCGTGCCACCTTTGACCTGGCTACGTTGGAGGAGGTCGAAGAAACCATCAAGCTATCCCTACTGAGCTTTTATACGTTTCTGAACCTGGGCATCCAGAGCTTATTGGAGCGGAACAGATCCTTCGCCTGGGTTAGGCACTTTGCTGAAGGTCAGGTCAAATCTCTGAGGGCCCTCTCCGGATTTGAGGAAATTGTCGACCTCCTGGATCAAAAGATGATCGAATAAGAGCAATGCCTGATGGAGTTGATGTAGTACCAACAGGCGGACATGGGAAGGATGATATCCCATGAGTATGATGAGTTTTCAAAGTATGTTGAAAAGGAGAAGGCATAATATGCTTCATCCAAAGAGGGCTTACAACATGACCTCCAGGGTTTGTAGGAGAGACACGACAAGCTGGGTGAACTATGAGAGGGTTACCTCTCGAAGAAGAAGGACTTAACCCAGGAAGTGACTGAGGTGACTGAAAAAATCAAAAAACTCCAGGTCAAGCTCGACATGCTAGAGAATAGTCTCCGACAGGCCAATGAGAGGAAGAGGCTATCCGAGCCGAGGCGAGCATAGTGGCAAAGAATACGGCTGGTATTGAGGTCATGATGCAGAAGCTGGAGGACAAGCATGAGTCCTATGCCCGCTATGAGGATCCTGAAGCCTTTGCTTTAGAAGTTGAGCGTCGGGCCAAGGTGCTCTTAGATAACCATATCGTCCGACTTCGTGGGTGAATAGAAGAATTATTCTCAGACCAGGAGCATTAGTAGTATTTGTTTTGTTTTTCCAAAAATACCTTTTTGTCTTGATTTTGTGGTTGGGGCATTAATAGTCCCTTGAATGTAGTTTGATTTTTTTCTTATGCAAAAGAAATAAAAAGCTTCCCATTTATTAAGATTATGTGTGAGAACCTTGAATATTGTACTAGAGGTAATATGGACATAATACAACACCACAGTTGTTAATGACATATCACTAGGGAATCTTTGGTGGACCTATTACTTCTTGCAAATTTGGGTGGAAGTAATAGGTTCGAGACAAGCCCTACCAGAGGTTATATGGACGTGGCATATTATGTGGACTTAACACCACTGGCATACTTAGAGTTAAATATGTGTCATAAGTTTAAATGGCGACCGACATCAGAGGTTTTGTGGATGTGATAATCGATAGTCATACAGAGAGGTTTGCTCAGAGGTAATATGGACATGGGAAACCCAACTGGGGAGAATAGTTAGGACAAAAGTTCAGAGGTGATATGGAAGTAAAATAATGCCCAAGGGAACTGATTATGAGTGGTCTACCTGAAAGTGTGAATAGACCTGAAGGTGGTGCCGCTGGGAAGCTTTTGATGATCTATTATCTGTTGCGTATTCAGGATTCCTGAATACAAATAATGGCTTTTATCAAGATTTTGTGGAAAGAGGGTGCGTGTTGTGCGTAGGCAACTGCCGGGAAAAATAACATATATCTTAATTTTCTTGCTAATAATAAGGGGAGTACAAGTCTAGCTTAGACATAGTACTTTTTGAGGAACTTGTCATTGATAGGCATCATGAGCAAGTCGCCATTGGGTTTTGTGAGTCGGTAGACGCCGTTGGATAACACAGATTCCACGATGAACGATCCATCCCATTTAGGTTAGAATTTACCAACCGTCTTGTGGTTCATAACCATCGACCTTCTTACTGTCAAGACGAGGTCACCCACTTGGTAAGTTCTCTCATTTCCCCGTTTGTTCAAGGATCCTGAGAGGCACACTTGGTATAGCTCAATGCTCTATTGAGCTAAGAGACATTTCTAGTCGAGTGCTTCTAACTCTTGTAGTCGTCGACGGTGATTGTCGTCAACAGTCAATCGGTTGGAAAGAGTCACTAGGAGCGACGGATTTTGGATCTTGAGTGGGAGAAATACTTTGCTTCCATAAACCAAGGAGAATGGCATACTACCAGTAGGTGTCCGGACTGTTGTGCGATAGGCCCAGAGACATTCATCCAGTTTCTTATTCTGGTAAAGCTTATTGGATGACACAAACTTTTTGAGTAGTTTTATAATGGTTTTGTTGAATGCTTCCGCCAGCCATTTGCTTATGGGTTGTAGGCAGTCGAGGCCACATTCTAGATTTAGTTGTTGTCACAAAATGGATAGAAAGCATGACTTATAAACTATGGACTATTATCGTGGATGATCCTTCGTAGCAGGCCGAAGTAGTATATGACGTGATGCTTGACAAAGCTTATCACGTTTAAGATCTTTATTTCAGTGAGTGGAACAACTTTTGCCAAGTTGGAAAAGTAGTCGGTCATACCCAAGATGAACCGATGTCCCTTAGAAGAAGGTGGACTAATTGGCCCAATAATGTCCACTATCCATGCTTCAAACAGCCAAGATGCTATGGTTGGGTGTAGGAATTCTGAGGGCTGATGGATAAAGTCTGCATGAATTTGGCACGCTTGGCACTTCCTTACATAGTTAACAGCATCTGCTAACATTTTTGGCCAATAGTAACACATTCTTCGGAGACGGTCATGTAGCTTGGGTCCGGACTGATGAGCATCGGAAACCCCATCGTGAGCCTTACGGAGGGCCTGTTTTGCTTCTGCATTCGATAGATATTATAACAGAAGACCATCGTAGGAACGACGATATAATATTTTGGTAGTCGTATTATAATAAAACCGGAGGGAACGTCTTCTAATGGAAGTGGCTTCCTTTGGGTTCTCGGATAGAATTTTGTATACTGCGTAGTCGATGAATGGGAGCCTTCAGTCTTGGATGTTGGTGTCTACTTTTGCTTACTTTTGCTGTATAGCATAGACACATACAGAGGTCATTTTTCGGGCAAACCAGCTCTTGACTGACCACTGTGATCAGTTGATGGGTTTTGACCGGGGCTACCAGGGAGGCAGTCAGGCCGGCCAGGGCGTCAGCCTCGATATTTTGCAGTCGAGGGACATGCTCTATGAATAACCCCTCAAATATGGAGATTATTTTGAGCACGGTTTAGTAGTAGGGAATCAAGTCTTCGTGCCATACCTCGTACTTACCCCGGACCAGACTGACTATCAGCTTAGAATTATCATAGGCCTCCAGATAGTTTACTACTACTTGTATAGCGAGTTGGAGCCCATTGACGAGAGCGTTATACTCTTCCACATTGTTGGAGCATTGCTTTGTGAAGGGGTAAGCGCGATTGACAACCAGCTCGTATGGGGAGATTAATACTATTCCGACTCCATCGACGATATCGCCTTTGGGCCATATTCTTGAAGCACCATCAAAGAACATTCGCCAAACGGCCTCCGAGCTTGTCATGTTAGAGTCTGTTACTTCGTCTGGGATCTCCTCGTAGAGCTTTGAGGTTTCAGTTATAGGGTGGGCTGCCAGAAAATCTGTCAATTCTTGGCCTTTGACCACCTTTTGTGGGCCAAATACCATGTCGTACAGCGATAATAATATTTCTCATATGGCTAGGCGAGAGTTAAGCGCTCTGGGTTTAGTCATAAGGACCCTGAGAGGATTAACTTGCGAGATCACATGGATGGTTTATCCTGCCACATAATGTTGGGTCTTCTTAATAGTGAAGACCAGAGCGAGGAACTTATTCTCAATGTGGTTGTATCTGTGCTCCGCGTTGGCCATCATTCTGCTGAGATAGTAGATGGCTCGTTCATGACTTGCATCACTTTTCTGGGCTAGTAGAGCTCCAAGGGAGTGATCCATTGCCTACACATATAGCAAGAAGGGTCTTCCCACAACGGAGGCCACCAATACTGGGGTGTTCATGAGATACTCCATGATGTCATTGAAGGCGTACTGGTATTCTTCGTTCTAGACAAAGGAGACTCCTTTTTTCATGAGCTGAGTGAACGGCTGACAACGTCCAGAGAGGTTTGATAAGAACTTCTTGATGTATGACAGTTTTCCTTGAAGGCCACGAAGTTCTCTGAGGTTCTTCGGCGGGTGCATTTCAAGGATTTCTTTAGTCTTGTCAGGGTCTACGTGGATACCCTTCGGATTTATGACAAAACCAAGAAATTTGCCGCTGGAGACTCCCATAAAGTATTTGGTAGGATTCATCTTGAGGTGGTACGTACGCATTAGGACGAACATAGTCTTAAGGTATCGGATTTGATCATCTTTAGAGCGACTCTTGACAGCGATGTCATTAACATAATACTCCACTGTCTTGTATAGATGTTTACGAAAGATGGTCCTCATAGCTCGCTGGTATATAGCACTTACATTCTTCAAACTGAAGGGCATGACTATTTAGTAGTACACTCTTATCGTCATTTGGAACGATATATGTTTCTCGTTGTCAAAAAATATCTTAATTTGATTCTAGCTTGAGAATCTATCCATGAAGGACATTCGCTTGAAGCCACAAGTATTGTCGATCATTATATCTATGATCGAAAGTGAAAACTCGTCCTTAGTGCATGCCGTATTTAGATCATGAAAGTCAATACAGATTCGAATCTTCCATTCTTCTTTATGATAGACACGATATTGGCTAACCAAGCTGGACATTGTTTCTCGTGGATGAAGCCACTAGCTATCAGCTTGTTGACTTCAGCTTCGATGGCATTCATGATGTCTGACCAGAACCGCCATTGATGTTGCTTGACTGATGTAGAAGCATAAAATATGCTGGAGAATTGTACGCTTATTATACAGAGCGTCGAAGCAGTCCGCGTGAAACAGGGCCTCAGAGCTGTTTGGCGTAAAGTAGACGTCAAACCTACCCGCGTAAAGCAGCGCTTCAAGGCTGTTTTGGCGTAAAAAGGTTGGTTTACCTTCCAGCATAAAGTTTAAAATACGTTTGTCTTTAATATAGCGTAAAGTTGTACGAGGAACTCTTCATATTCCTTGGATGAATTTGTCAAACAAAATAGTGAACCTGACTCCTGACAAAAGTACTGCACGATGATCGAGAGAACGGCTGTGATGATGATTTTGCACATAGACACAGGTTGTCGTTTAGCGACATATTCTTGATACAATTCATTTTTACGTATTCAAAGAATACGCTACCGATTCTACATGGAAAGAAATAAGTTTTATGCTCAAAATAAGATAAAATTAGACGCCACGTCAAAAGCTGCTTCTCTTACAGAGCTCGAGCCAAATCTCAGCATTTAATGCACGAGATTGAGGCATATCTCTGCATTTAATGCACAAGATTTGGTTCTATTCTTTAAATTTTGTCATGACTGGGAGAGCTAAAACTGTGACTAATACGCTCACATCACCATCCTTGCATTTTACGCTAACCAGGCTATTTTCAACTATAGGAGTACGCCGTATGCTATCTCCACGAAATATGCCAACTCAGCTACATTTGCAAAGGTACGTGATAAGGCTATTTAGCCCAGAATACGTTCAAGACCTCAGTCGTGATGGATAATTGGCTAGGAGAGCTAAAACTGTAACTAATACGCTCACATCACCATCCTTGCATTTTATGCCAACCAGGCTATTTTTAACAATAAGGAGTAAGCCGTATGCTATCTCCTCGAAATACGCCAACTCGGCTATATTTGCAAAGGTACGTGATAAGGCTATTTAGCCCAGAATATGCTCAAGACCTCAGTCGTGACGGATAATTAGCTATTTTATGCTAGTTATCTATTATTCATGCATCATCAAGTTTTACGCAGAGTTTGGCTTTTACGCCAACAAGACAGTTATTTGGCTTTTATGCCAACCATCTTTACGCAGGGACAGTTACCTACGTG
Organism: Iris macrosiphon; assembly: GCA_036927795.1. Classification (NCBI taxonomy): domain Eukaryota; kingdom Viridiplantae; phylum Streptophyta; class Magnoliopsida; order Asparagales; family Iridaceae; genus Iris; species Iris macrosiphon. The sequence goes on along the minus strand of JAYESA010000008.1, from coordinate 64,090,537 downwards.
GCTTGCATGCCATGATCTTCGAGAAGCAGTTATACACATTACCTTGTAATGGGACACGCGTCATACGCAGATTCAGAAGACTGTGGGAACGTGGGTAGCAGTTGTCATAACTGCTGCGTAAAAGATGCAACTCTCTTCACAGTTTGGCCTTTTACGCCAACCTAAACAGTTATGTCATGGATCTCTACAAATAGAGATCCCTGGTCACAGACAAAAATACACACAAACAGAGACCAGAGCGGGCTTAATCAGAGATCAGAGAGAGAGAGCACAGACAGAGAGTGTTGGTTGACAACTTCGGCAAAGTGAATTCAATCCCACTTGCAACCTTTGAAGCTTCTTCTTCTTCTACGGCACTTCTTCATCATCGTGTGGTCCAAGGGACAAAGTGATCGACCGCAGATCAGACTCCTATAGCAATACTTCTCCAAAATTATTTTATTGTACTTAACATCCTCGTATAGGATATCTTTTTCTTGTTTGTAAACAAAAAGGTTTCGTAAAAGCCTATTCTTTGTTTATCACCAAACATAAAATGGCGACTCTGCTGGGGACGACTTTCTCCTCTGATGAGAAAGCAATTGCTCAATACGATGTTGTATCCGTCGGATCAACGAAGAAGACTTTGGTCGTCCAGTTCGACCAATCTGCCTATGAAGATATGCTTCATGCAGGGGGTGGCTCTCATTCCTCCTCTGTCCAGAACAACAGAAAGCTGCGTAAAGTGTGGATGCCTAAGACGTCCTCTACCCTTATAACAAGCTCTCTCTCACTGATCAACAAGGTTGTGACGACACAGCCTATACGCCCTGTGCGTAAAAATATGTCTCCCGTCTGTGATATGGCAGATAAGACTTCTGGTAATGCCTCAGTGCCAGTCCAAAAGTTTTAGACGCGCCCTGCGCGTAAAACTTTGTCTCCCATTTGTAACGTGGCAGATAAGACTTCGGGTAATGCCCCAGTGTCAATCCAGAAGTCTCAGACGCGCCATGCGCGTAAACTTTCGTCTCCCGTCTGTGACGTGGCAGACAAAATTTCTGGCAAGGCCTCAGTGCCAATGCAAAAATTTTAAACGCACCCTGCGCGTAAAAATTCATCTCCCGTCTATGATGAGGCAGATGGGCCCTTTAATCACATCAAAGGAAAACAAGTGGCGACTCTTCCAACCTCTAGGCTTTTACGCCCACAAGAGAAGAGAATTCCCACCTTACAGATTACGTGGGACGCTGAAGGTCGTTTGAGGACTTTTCCTATTTTATGCGAACCTGTACAAAACTCCAAATTATGCCAGGATAAGTCCGTCCACATAAAGAAGACCCGTTTCACAGGAAAATACGCTTCTCAGACAGATAATGGATCGTATGCTACTCACATGGGAGAACTGCTGTATTCCTATGGTAGAGAAAGGGTTATGGTTCCTAATCTCCATACTCCTACTAATGTAAAAAGGCAGAATAAGCCTTCTAATTCTTCTGGTAATCCCCCTGATTTGCATGATTTCTTGATCCAGAAACGCAAAGACAGGGGATCTCCAAATATGTCTATTACACCCCCTAGAGAACACTGTTGTAATAGTCATAAGGTTGTAATCAACTATTGTTGTTCTAAAGCAAAACGGTCAGTTTTCGACCGGTTGAATTACTCTTTGTCCTTACAGGTACAAGAACCAACATTTGCGTCAGTAAATATGGCTTCGCATATTCCTAGAGGAAGGTCGAGTTCAAGGCGTCATCCCTCTAGAACTCCAAGACAAAGGAGAGTTGACAAGCTGATCGAGACTTTTGAAGAAGGTATTTTTTGAAACACTCGCTCGAGGTCACGACAATCAGCTTCATATTCTTCAGATTCCGACACTGGGGTCGTCAGTTTTTTGAATTTGATACTGAAAGTATAGACTCAACCTCTACAGAGATCTATACTAATCCCTCAGTAGCCTCCAGAGAAATGGGAGTTTATGCTGTTGGAGATGAAGAAACTTTCCCATCAGGAAGTATTGAACAACCCATCGCTGTATTGGAGGCATCACTTAAAGAGATGCATACCATGATGGAGAGTATGCGCCAAATGATGGTAACTCAACATACAGCTGCGATAGCTCAAACACCTCTTCCTTCGACTCAACTACATGTGGGGGTAGACATACCACCATCCAATTCAAGCTAGGAGCCTGTTCAAAATCAAGAATTAGCTGCTCCTCAGCCTCTTAACCCGGAGAATGTATTACCTCATGTTGGAGTTATAATACATCTGATCTCTCACCTTTCTGATGTCCCTTTCCTAACTGAATATCTGATACAGGCAGTTCGGGAATTAAAAGCCCAATTTGATGCATTGAAGCATAAAGATCAGCTCAAGAAGTTGGGAATTAACCAACCATATCCAGCTGTTTGGGATGAGATCCCTTTTCCCCCAAAATATAAACCACAGGCTATGGTTTTGTTTGAGGGAAAGAAGTCACCAAGCCAGTACATGAACTACTTCAGCATGATGACGATATTATTGCAGGAAAATGACGCCCTTCTCACTTGAGTATTTAAAGGTTGTCTGTCTGGAGTAGCTTACCAATGGTATCGTAGTCTATCTGACAACTGCATTACTTCTTTTGAAGATTTCAAGACTTTATTCTTCACTCGATTCTACGAGGGAGGAATGGACATGTCTATGTCTTCACTCATTGAAGTAAAGCAGAAGGAAAAAGAAAACGTTCGTACATTCATTGAACGCTTTCGTCAGGCTACTTTACAGATGCCTCCTGGAGTTTCCGATTCCGCCTTGGTGGATATTTGCATAAAGAACCTTCTTCCACTGATCTCAGTATTCACGGGACCATATCAGTTCCATGATTGGCCCTCATTTATTATATCGATAGTAGCCGCTGAAGATAACAGTCGGAAGGCTCGTGACAACGGAATCATGATCTCTACCTCTGATAGAGGGAAGCAGTCATCCTCCAATAATGACCATACTCGTAGTTTAAAAGGAAAGGAGGCCTTGGCAATCAACACGTCCAGGAAAAATACTCCGGTAACTACACAGACGAATCCTGGGACTTCCAGACCTAAAGAAGAATATTCTTTTGACGACAACGATATTCCAAGCATTTTTGATTGTCTAGTCAAAAGTGGCAAGCTTACTCTACCAGAGATAAAGCGTCCAAACGAAGTCGGCAGTATGAATAATCCTAAGTACTGCATTTTCCACAGATACATACATCACCCCACAAAGGCGTACTATGTACTGAAAAGGAAAATCCAGGAGTTGATCGACACCAAAGTCATCACTTTGCGTAATAATGAGAAGACGGTCACTGCAAACATGATCTCACTCCAATTTGGCAATTTTCCCTCTCAAGAAGTACCGGATGGTGTGGTACCTATTCCCCGGATAATGATGGATATTGTTAATCTCCCTTCTGCCAGGGGTCAAAATCAAAATTTAGTACCCATAACTACCAGGCGCGGAGAGATCATGTGGGTTCACCCTGATCTAGTATCAGAACTTGAGAAAGAGACTAAAGCTGCTAAAGCTAAGTCTAAGAAGAACTTAAGATGTAAACCATGCCATATGGTTGGAATATCCCCGGCATCGGAGAAAGAGGCTTTAGCAACCGGAACACGGTCAGGGAAAGCCTACCTCAAAGAATATGGAGGGAGCCAGGAGGAAGCAAAGGCAGACACTTCAGCTACCAAACCTCCAGAACCTAAACCTGTTATACCAGAGGCAGGTCCTTCCAAATCAACTTCTGTGGACAAAGGGAAACAGAAAGAAGTCCATTTCGATAAACCTCTGAAGAATATTCAAAACAAAGGTTTAGAGAAACCATATAACTTTGACATCTTGGCTCAGTTAGCTAATACTCCAGCCAGATTGTCCATTTTGAGCTACTTCGGCTATCCAAAGACACTCGACAAGCCTTGAGTGAAGCATTAATGCAAGCAGATGTATGCTTGACTCAGCTCAAGTCCCCTGATAAAGAGCCGGTGGCATGTCCTCAATGCCATAGTATGATGGAAGTGGTCCCTAACATCACTTTCACTCAAGAGGATATGTTGTTGAAACATAACAAACACGACAGGCCTCTTTATTATACAGGATACGTCGGCTCCATTGAGGTAGACCGAATTCACATAGATCCGGGATCGTCGATCAGTATTATCCCTCATAGTCTGCTAAGACCGTTGAGAATTCCTACAAGTGAACTGGCTTACACTACCACTACAATAGTGGGCTTCAATGCCAGAAAAAGCAGGTCGTTGGGGAAGATTCGTCTGAGGATCCAGATTGGTGACCTTAGATTATTGTCTACATGCTACGTCATTGATTTGGAGGTGTCTTACAACATTCTGTTGGGTAGACCATGGATCCACGATTACAATATTGTTCCTTCAACTCTATATCAATGTTTCAAATATGTAGATGCTCAAGGAACGGTGAAGACAGAATTTGCTGACCTCAATCTGTTCAAAGGGGTTGAATCTTACTATTCTGATGCCATATTGTACACCCAAGACTACATGAAAGAGGTGTCTGGCAAAATGGAAGAAGAATCCCACAAGGAGCCAGGAGAACCATCTACTGAGCAACCTTTGTTGATCCAAGTGAAAGGGCGGGTTACCCGTCCAAAAGTCTCGGAACCTATGACTATTCACTTGAGCACAACAAGGTCGAGAGGAGGAAATGATCCTTTAGTGATCGATCTGAACAAGAAACCTCCACCTTTGGTTATTGACCTTAGGCGCAACAAGCAGCTATCTGATGTAAATAGGGATGTGTTTGCTGATGATAATAAAGATTCTCTTTTCCAGTATACTGACACCCAATTTCCTAATCAGGAATCTTCTCCTTATAAAGATATAGAACCCATAGCACAAAAATTCTTGGAAGCTATAGACTTCTATCATCCATATGTGTAGGAAGTAGCGTCAACATCTAATGTCGTCACAACATATGGGCCGCATGAAGATTCTATCTTTATTGTTCCACCTACTCCAAAGATCAGCATCCAATAGTCTTTGGTCGAATGCGGAATAGACGGATTATACAAGAGGATTCTTCCGAGTTTGATATTGGGAAAATACAAATCCACAGATATAGCGCACAGGCTTTGAAGATTATGTAAAACATGGGCTATAATTTGAAGGTGGAGCCAGTCCTCAACTATGGAAAAGGCAGACGAATGTCGCTGTATGGTGATCCTTACTGTCAACGAACTCGTTTCGGGTTAGGGTATACCACATCTCTTGCAACTTTAAACAACTCTGAGTCAAGTTATGAGACCATTTCCTCTTCTCAAGATGATTTTTCATCCTCTGATTCAGATGATGAGTTTGAACTGGCATTATCAGTAAATATGGTGTTGACAGACTCCCTCGAAACAGAGAAACAAGAATCTGAACCATTTGAAGATGAATCCTGGGCACAGCAAATGGATACACAATGGGAACTATGGTTCGAACAGAAAGAATCACCCACTGAAGACAAGGTTATCCAAGTCAATATTGGGGATAAATTTTCACTAAGGCCGATATTTATCAGTAACAATCTTTCTGAAGAAGAAAAAAAAGAAATGATCCAGCTGATAAAAGAATATATCGATATCTTTGCTTGGAATTATAAGGATATGCCAGGTCTTGATCCAAAAGTGGCTACTCATAAACTCAATATATTGTCTAATTAAAGCCTGTGAAGCAACAGCAACGCCGGTTCCACCCAGATATGATGGATGCCATTGAAGCTGAAGTTAAGAAATTAATAGCCTGTGGGTTCATCCGGGAAGAACAACATCCAGATTGGGTCACTAATGTTGTCCCAGTTATGAAGAAAAACAAAAAAGTGTGTGTTTGTATCGACTTTCGATATCTAAATACGTCATGTCCTAAAGATAAATTCCCTCTTCCCATTACAGACGTCATGATCGATAATACGTGCGATTTTGAGCGCATGTCTTTCATGGATAGATTTTTAGGATATAATCAAATTAAGATGAATCCTGAAGATGAGAAGCATACTGCTTTTCGTACACCATTGGGTATATATTGCTATACAGTCATACCGTTTGGATTAAAGAATGTCGGGGCTACATATCAACGAGCTATGAGTAACATATTCTATGAACACCTACGCAAAACGGTAGAATGTTACGTAGATGATATTGCTGTCAAGAGCCGCCTCAAGGATAATCACATCCAAGACTTGAGGACAATATTTGACTTGATGCGCCAATATCAACACAAAATAAATCCTACAAAGTCCTTTCTTGGTGTATCCAGTGGCAAATTTCTAGGATTTGTCATTACTGCTAAAGGCATTCAAGTTGACCCTGATAAAGTAAAAGCTATCCTAGAAATGCGATCGCCCCATAATCTCAGAGAACTTAGGGGATTTCAAGGTCGTCTAGCTTATATCAGGAGATTCATATCCAACCTCTCTGGAAGATGTCAACCTTTCTCTCGTCTAATGAAGAAAGGTGTGTCATTCGTATGGGACGAAGCTTGCCAACAAGCGTTTAATGACATCAAATGCTATCTTACTAATCCTCCAGTTCTGGTGCCTTCCGTCATAGAAAGACCATTTTTGCTGTATGTTCGAGCAATGGATCATTCTTTAGGGGCTCTCCTCGCACAAAAGAACAATGAGGGTCATGAACAAGCTATCTACTATCTAAGAAGGATGATGGTCGGAGCAGAACACAGGTATAACCCAGTGAAAAAAGAATGCTTGGCCCTAATGTTTGCCATTCAAAATATGCGACATTACGTGATGGACCAAACTATTTATATCATCTCCAGAGTCAATCCACTTCGGGTATTGATGATAAGCCAAGTATCCTTAATTCCTGACTCGCGACTTGGGCAATGCTATTGACACCGTATGATATGGTGTACATCCCTCAGAAGTCCATAAAAGGCCAAGCCTTGGCTGATTTCTTAGCTGCCCATCCAATTCCAGAAACCTCCAAATTATATGAGGACATTCTCGACGAGGTTGCAGAATGTAATTCGGCAACGGAAGGTGATACATGGCAGCTATTCTTTGATGGTGCTTCCAGAACTGGTCCAAGGGAAACGTGGTTTCGCGAGTAAGGATTGTTCTGGTGACTCCTGATAAACTCGTTATCTATCGAGCATATTCGCTTAGTGAACCATGCTCTAATAATGTGGCAGAGTATAATGCTCTATTGATTGGGCTCCAAATTGCTAAAGAATTAGATGTTGAATACCTGGAAGCATTTGGTGATTCTCAGCTGATCGTCAATCAGGTCAGAGGAATATATGAAGTCCGTAATCCAGACCTCATTCCTTATCTCCGAACAATGATCGAGATAGCAATATCCTTTAAAGGATTCTTCTTAGAACATGTTCTTCGATCTCAAAATTTGGAAGCCGATGCTCTGGCCAGTCTAGCTGCAAATCAAGCTATTCCTATAAGAAGGCAGAATTCGGTGATCCTTCTTAACAGAGATTTGTTCTGTGTGAAAAATAATTTTCACATAGAATGCAGCTATGCAATAAACATGGCTCCTCCTAAGAAAGATTGGAGAAGTCCCTTTATAGACTTCGTATCGTATGGAATCTTGCCAGAGGATCCTAAAGAAGCAGCATCTATCAAAAGACGATCGCTATGTTTCTATTTTGATGCTTCTTCACAAAGTTTGTATCGTCGAACGTATGATGGACTACTGTTATGATGTCTCTCTGACGATGATGCAAGACGGGTTATCCGAGAAGCTCATGATGGTGTATGTGGAGCACATCAACCCGGTCCTAAGTTACAGGATCGTATCAGGAGGATGGGCTACTACTGGCCTACTATGATTGCAGATGCCGTAAAATATGCAAGATAATGCAAACCTGTCAAGTTCATGCAGATTTCATATATCAACCTTCTGAGTATTTACATCCTACTATTGCATCATGGCCCTTTGAAGCTTGGGGTATGGATATCATTGGTCCTATTTATCCTTCATATTCTAAAGGGCATCGGTTTATATTGGCTATCACTGACTATTTCTCTAAATGGGCGGAGGCAATTCCTCTTGCTGAGGTAAAGACATCCAATGTGATCAGCTTTATCAAGCATCATGTCATTTATCGCTTTAGGATACCCCGAAGGATAATTCATGACAATGGGCCTCAATTCATCAGTCAAGCGTTTCACCGATCTTGCGATAAGAATCGGATACAAAATATGGCCTCAACGACATATAATCCTGCTGCTAATGGTTTGGCGGAAGCCTTCAACAAAACCATCATCAAACTCTTGAAGAAGTTTGTCTCTTCGAATAAAAGAGATTGGAACGAGAAATTGGGGGAATGTCTATGGGCATACCGCACAACGGTACGAACACCAATGGGTTGTACCCCATTTTCATTAGTTTATGGGTGTGAAGCAATTTTCCATATTGAAATTCAAATTCTATCGCTCAGAATAGTAGTAGCTAATGAGCTGACTGGGGAAAATAATGATCGTTTAAGACTTTAAGAGCTAGAAGAGTTAGACGAGAAATGTCTTCAAGCTCAACAGCGCATCGAGTTCTACCAAGCACGCATCTCCAGAGCTTTTAATCAAAAAGTGAAGGAAAGAGTGTTCAAAGTTGGTGAGCTAGTATTAGCTGTGAGGAGGCCAATAATCATTACACATAAGAGTAAGGGGAAATTTTAGCCCAAATGGGAGGGCCCTTATGTGATTGAAATAACATTTTCAAATGGCGCTTACAGATTAGCCAAGCCTAATGGAGATTTGATAATGGCTCCTATCAACGGCAAATTCCTGAAGAAGTATTATGCTTGATCTTCTTTGCTTAATGGAGTATGGTGAAGATTTCATTCTGACAATACTATATACAAAGATTAGCTGAATCATATTCTATCATGTTCTTATGACCTCTGAATAGATATGGTTAACTAATTTGAAACTTCAAAATCTATCACGTCCATATTACCTCTGATAGTGTTTTATATACAAATTTAGTTGGATCATATTCTATCATGTTCATATTATCTCTGAATAGATATATTCAGCTAAACCTTACCGAAAGTATATCATATCCATATTACCTTTGATATTACTTTCATCTTAGCCTATCATTTATATTCTAAAGTGATGGATCCACAAAAGTCAAAATATGTATCTTTATTATCTCTGAGAAAATAAGGAGCAAAAAAGTAAAAAGTATATCATTGGGGAGGAGCAGTTAAATCGCGGATCTGTTGTGCCAAAGCAGTCATCCTCTCATTCCTGGAGTTTAAAATGTTGATGCGAGCCCGTTCCAGCCTTGCTTCGTCATTGCTCAAGAGAGATAGTTCGGACAGAGAATCAACAAAACTTGCGTGGATGACACCCTCATGTGTCAAGTTCTGTTGAGCTGTCTTCACTTGGCCCTCCAATACATCATGAACTAGCAATGCTTTGATAAGCCTCTCCCTTGCTTGAGCAAGTTCAGCTTCCACTTCTCGAACCCTCACTTCATATCCCTCACATTCGGCACGGCACTGGGCTAGCTGAGGAATACTCTCCACCAATACTGTTTGCTCTTTCTCCATCTCTTTTTGATGTTCCCGGATGGATTTGTTTAAAGTTTTTGTCTTCTGAGCAAAGTCCGCAGTTAGTGAGTCGTACTCAGCCTGAACTAAGTCATTGATGCTGCCTCGGGATAGTTGCAAATATTCGTTAATGGGTTGTTCTAAACCATTAACCATTTGCTCTAGCGTATCAACTCTTTCAGTGTCATTAAAATTTCTAATCTACGCTATAGTGAGATTGGAGGATATCTTTAGATCATCAAAGCCTAGATTCTTCTCCAGCACCATGGATATCAATTCTCTCAAAGTAAGGTAGAATATGCTAGTATATTGTTCAACTAGCATAGCAAAGCTCGAATGGACGCTGGAAGTGGCCGCAACATCAGTAAATCTCCCTCCTGGAATGACTGCAGAGGATGTTGCCATAGTCATTCCTTCAACAGATGGCGCGACAAAAGAAGAGACACCAACAATAGTTGACGTTGCTGGCACGCTCGACGAAGGAGGCACAGTCGAGATGGTGGGTTCATCCACCTCCGATATTATTTGAACTACTACTGGCGGGATTGTATCTGAGAATGTTGCGGATGAAGGATCAACGGCTTTAAGGTGACGGTGGTCACCGCCGTTTCATCAGCTGGATCCGCAACAAAATCAAAGGTTGTTTCAGCTCCGCCCTCCCCAGAGAAGTCTTCGCCTGAAACTAAGATAAGAGAAAGTTAATATCAATTTGATGTTAAATTTTCCTGAAAAAAGCATGAAGATAACATTTACCCATGGCCGATGGTATGTATATTGCGTCTGCAGCCTGTATAGCTAAATAATTTCTTATTGATGCTAAACAAGCTATCATACCTGGCTAGAAGGGTACACCAACTGACGCTTGAGGGTAGTCATCCCAGTCATCACCCAGATCTACTCGAGGTTCATCGGGTGGAATCTCGCTTGAAATACTTACAGATAAATGATGGAATAGCCCCATTATTTGTCTGGGTAAAGGTATAGTGATTATTATTGAGCGCGGCCTCGAAGACGATATAGAAGCATCACCAGTAACGGTAGTAGCGGCAGCAGTCACGTCCAAAGAATCTTCAGCACTTTCAGTTGGGATTGTAGAGGCTCCTTCATTAAAAGGCGAAGGACCCTTAATCAAAGAATCATCCACAATAGGGGAAACAATAAGCTCACTCCTGGAAGAGGCCCCCTTGGTGGAAGTCTTTTTAGGACCTCTGGTAGTCTGTTTCTTCTTGTGGGGGAAAGCCTCTTTCTGAGCAGAAGCCTTTCTTTTATGGGAAATAATGAGAGGCTCTGCTGGCGGAGCTATTACGCCTCTCGGTAATATCAACAAATAGTCATCTGCACCGGTAGTTTCATCACCCTCATCAGAGAAGACAGATGGTATCTCCTCTCTTCTAGTGGACTTATGGGAGGGCATTCTAAAACTTTCATATACATCAAAATTACGATGGAAGGTATTAATGGACACATAAAACTGTGCGTATGAATGAAGAATACGCAACTCCATGGAGAGAAAAGTTGTGGGCACAGCAAAGGTTGCTCCAGTACAACCCATGATAAAATACCGCCATCCTCTACCTTCATAAATAAGCCCACCTTTGACTTTGAAGCTGGTGATGGGATTTCCCACGTGCAACTGGTCATATCCAAATTGCCTGGCGAAACGGCTAGGCAGATAAGGCTCCAAGTAGTAGTGGTCCTCACTTCTGTACAGCAGGTAGGAAGGTCTAATGCAGACCAACCAGTAAAAGGCTTCAGGAGAAAGAATAGTCTTCCCCTGACCTACATCCTGAAGTTTAGTGCCCTGTTGATTGATATGTATGGGGGGGACGGTGCAGAAGAATTTCCAACTATGGGCAAAATTTAGTGCTAGTCGACAATCTATGATGCTAGCCACATTCCAAGAAGAATTTATATAATTCAACAGGAAGTTATTGCCCGAACCACTGGCAAATCCGGGAGACATCACTCTGGTGTTGTGAAGGATTAACCATCTCATCAGATATAAGAATGGAAATTCCACTCTAGGATATCCTTCGTGCTGTACAGTATCGGCCAGCAGCCCGTCAGTAATAGCCCTCAGGCCAGCTTGTATCCTGCATACCATGGCAGGAAGTAGGCCCAATCTCGCCCCAAAAACCAAACGCACTGTGGGCCATAAGGTATTGCGATGAATGAGATCCGCAGACGCGATGCCAGGCACCACCCACTGGCGTAGCCAAATAGAAAGGAAGCCAGCCAGTTGAGTTTCTCTTGACAGAGGATTTCGACAATGCCTCATATAACTGTAGGCTTTGGTTCCTGCAGGATAATCCCATATCTCTTCATTGAGAACACAATCTGGAGCCCCTGCATCTTCAATAAGATCATCGATTGTGTTGGCATTAAGAAAGCTCAGAGGGTTCAAAGGTTAATCTCTATTATCTACAACCTTGTCCTGCCTGGCATTTCTAGCCTGATGGAAGAAGAGGCAGGATACCTATTTGTTAATATGGGCTAAATCAGAGGGCTCTCCGTAGAAGGTGGTGCATGCAAGATAGTGGCTCATCAACTCTTGGTACACAGCCACTGCCCGAGAATTGGTGTCCTTCAGCTCCCTATTTGTAGGAACGTAGTCTTTATAAGGAGTGTCTCCCATTGGCAGCTTTGAGATATCTGCCATCTCATGAAGGGCTAGGCCCAACTCACCTATCGGAGTGGCGAAAGTCCTAGTTAGCAAGTTATATCGCTCCATCAAAGCTAAGAATAAGTTGGGGTTGATAGGCAGCCTAACATTAGTAGCACTCACGGTCTCAAATAAGTTGACACTCTCCAGCTCCATCTGAAAGTGCTTCAGGGCCCATGCAGTCAAACTGGCCCATCGAAGATTGTGGGGGCTAAGCCATCCACTGGTGCGAGGGTTAACCCTGGGATATACTCCTCCCATCCCCATAAATTCATTGCAGAATTTTGCCATTTAAAATAGCTGGATCAGTGAAGAGTCTTCACTAGGGACGCTGCCTGGTAGTAGTCCTCTGAAGGGCATAACTGGGCCTGAAGGACTTCTCACAAAGGATCCTCGGTTTAATTCTTTCTTATAAAAGATCTTTCCTGGCTGGCCATGAAGATCAGGAGTCAGAGTCTATGACATCCTTCTGGGATGCGTGGCTTGGAAGAATACAGAAATGGGGTAATATCTGGGCATCTTTGGCAGATACACGATAGTGCCCTCAGTAGAAAATACCCAATCTTCCTTCTTGGGCTTTGTCTGGGATTGCTTATCAATAACATCCCTAAATAAGAAAGCTGGTTTCTTATACTCGGTCCCATCTATGTATGTCAGGGGTTCCCCACTGATCATACTCAGCAATATTCTTTCTCCTTGGGCCGAGATCAGAGTTCCCCTTTTTTGAGGATACTCGTTTCCAGAGATGGGGAAAGTCACATGGGACAAGTCCTCCAAATAGTTGGAATTCAGTATTCCAGCAGCAGAGCCCATCACTTCAGCCAGAGGGGGGGTCTGTAGGTCCACTGCAAAAAGCAAGAGAATAAGTCAGTTTTATGCTGGAATTTACTTTCAGTGCGTAAAACGTAAAGTGCTACATTCTTGCAGTATACTCCAAAACTTGATAGTCTGAGTTTTATGCCAGACTGCAAAATATGGAGTTTTACGCTGGAATTTACTTCCAGTGCATAAAACGCAAGGTTTGCAGTATACGCCAAATTTGACAGTCTGAGTTTTTATGCCAGATTGCAAGATATAGAGTTTTACGCTGACACATTAAAATGTGGGCGTGTTGATAAAATATCTCCATGCATCATCTTCCTCGAAGAGTCTCTTAGCACAAAAGATAACCTTTCGCATACACGTAAAACATGTGCGAAGGGTTTTTTATTTCTTGAAGTTTTACCTGTGATGCCGGTGCACAGCTAGACGGCGGAGCACTTCGTTCAGAATGAGGCTCGCTCGGCCTAGCAGGAGTCGCTCGTGCTTGAGCAGAGGAACGAGATGATGAAGCGGCTTTCTTTTCCTTAGCGACGGAGGTCTGTTTTGGTGCCATGGCGAATCTGAGTTCTTTTTCAAAAAAGAGACGAAGAGTTCTCAGAAAGAGACGAAGGGTTTTTCTCTCTCTCGACCTAAGTCTATTTATGGAGTTCAAATAACTCTTCGAATCCTTAACCAAATCCGATCTTATCATAATTAGTTATGATTTGGGACCACGTCAGCAGATAATTCGAAAAGGAAGACAGATAGTCATGCTGCGTAACGGATCCCATATTTTATGCTCAGATTTTACGCGCAGAGCAAAGATCCATGATTTTACGCTGAGAAGCTACAGATCTACGATTTTACGCTCAGAAGCTACAGATCTATAATTTTACGCTCAAAAGCTATAGATCTATGATTTTACGCTCAAAGGCTACAGATCTACAATTTTACGCTCATAGGCTACAGATCTACGATTTTACGCTCAGAAGCTACAGATCTATGATTTTATGCTCAAATGCTACGGATCTATGATTTTACGTGCATCTTAAATTACGCGGGACAGATCAGTCAGCAGGATACGCGTATATCTTGATAATTTGGATTTTATGCTTGAAAAAGCCATTCATAAGAGTTTGCGCAGTAGATGCTCTTCTCATCAGCATTTTCTCCTCTTTTTCAGTCAAGAGGACTTTATCAGACGAAGGGCCAAGGAGTTCCCTGAAAATACCTGTCTTCATTGGAGATGACTTTTTGGCCATTGATAGTTCATTCGAAGTCTAGCCAGAATCTTTTATATCTAGTTCAGGGATGGCTTGTTTAGGGCGAATATTTCTTGCCCTGTCTCGAGAATCTTTCAAGAAGCCATTCTTGAAGATAATGTTCTGAACAGATATTCTTCATATTAAAGAAGTGACAGTTCAGAATTCTACATGACTCCTCATCCAAAAATATCATGACAATTAGATTTTCAAGATAATTTAATGCTGAAGAGTTTTTACGCATCTTCCTCTATGCGTAAAAGTCGGAACGTGACTGGAGGCATATTTGTCAGAATCAGCGTAAAGATTACTCAAGCTGCGTATTATCAGACTTCCTTACAGCAATATGGCAAATCAATAGTGCATAAAAGAAGACAAGTTTATTAATCATGATTACATATGATGGAAATCTATTTTACAAAAGATTTTTTATTAATATTCGAGATCATGATTACATGTGATGGAAATCCATTTTTACAAAGGATTTTCCATTAATATTCAAGATCACGATGGGAATCTATTATGCTAGGTTCTCATCTGATGGAGATCTTTATTTCTTCTTCTACGGCACTTTTTTGGCTCCTATACGCTGGGTGCCAAGAAAATGGTTATGGAGAGAGGATACAGAACTGGGCATGTATAAATTATTGAAGCCCCCCTCCATACGTCATCGACGGCCATGCTCAGATTTGTGTTAGGGATTCAGACCCAACACAATACAGGAAGATACGGCCAAACTGCCCACCAGGGTCCAACTTTACAACAGGGGAAAATACAGCTAGCAAGCTGTGTGGTCTAATGGGACCCTTCCTCTCTCTTTGACGAATCGCCATATAAAATCGTTGATTATCTCGAGCAAAGAAAGCTATGATTTCCTTCCATGGTCCATCGTTGCAGAAAATGTTTGCTCGAAGACGTCTCTTTTTACGGCTCCTTGCATGCTGGAAGAGCATAATCTTCTTCTTTCTCAGTTTGGCCCAATGAATCTCAGCAGCCATCTTTGAGGTTAAGGAAGTATGGAAAGCCAAGTGCATTTGCTTCCCTTATATAGGCAGAAGAGATCATATAAATCCCAACAACTTCTTAAATATCGCCAAAAAATCAGCATCGAAGAACGAGTCAAATTTGACCATTTCATGCTTTATTGAAGGGTGTCTTGTAGAAGCATAAAATACGCTAGGGAATTGTACACTTATTCTACAGAGCGTCAGAGCTGTCCACATAAAACAGGGCCTCAGAGCTGTTTGGCATAAAGTAGAGCGTCAGAGCTGCCCGCGTAAAGCAGCGCTTCAAGGTTGTTTTGGCGTAAAAAGGTTGCTTTACCTTCCAGCGTAAAGTTTAAAATACGTTTGTCTTTAATGCAGCGTAAAGTTATACGAGAAACTATTCGTATTCCTCGAATAAATTTGTCAGACAAAATAGTGAACCTGACTCCTGACAAAAGTACTGCATGATGATTGAGAGAACGGCTGTGATGATGATTTTACACAGAGACCCAGGTTATCGTTTAGCGACATATTCTTGATACAAGTCATTTTTACGCATTCAAAGACTACGCTGCCGATTCTACATGGGCAGAAATGAGTTTTACGCTCAAGATAAGACGAAATCAGACGCTACGTCAAAAGCTACTTCTCTTACAGAGCTCGAGGCAAATCTCGGCATTTAATGCACGAGATTGAGGCATATATCTGCATTTAATGCACGAGATTTGGTTCTATTCTTTAAATTTTTTCATGACTGGGAGAACTAAAATTGTGACTAATACGCTCACATCACCATCCTTGCATTTTACGCCAACCAGGCTATTTTCAACTATAGGAGTACGCCGTATGTTATCTCCTCGAAATACGCCAACTCGGCTACATTTAAAAATGTACGTGATAAGGCTATTTAGCCCAGAATACATTCAAGACCTCAGTCGTGATGGATAATTGGCTAGGAGAGCTAAAACTGTGACTAATATGCTCACATCACCATCCTTGCATTTTACGCCAACCAGGCTATTTTTAACTATAAGGAGTACGTCGTATGCTATCTCCTCGAAATATGCCAACTTAGCTATATTTGCAAAGGTACGTGATAAGGCTATTTAGCCCAGAATATGCTCAAGACCTCAGTCATGACGGATAATTGGCTATTTTATGCTAGTTATCTATTATTCATGCATCATCAAGTTTTACGCAGAGTTTGGCTTTTACGCCAACAAGACAGTTATTTGGCTTTTATGCCAACCATCTTTACGCAGGGGCAGTTACCTACGTGGCTTACATGCCATGATCTTCGAGAAGCAGTTATACGCATTACCTTGTAATGGGACACGCATCATACGCAGATTCAGAAGACTTTTACTGACGAAGATAGGTTTAGGGAAGAATTTGTCGCCCGGATCGATTTGTACGACTTTGTTCCTCAGTAGAAGGTTCTCATTGCTTGAACCGCATCTCCCATTGTGAGTCTATACGTTGGCCCATGGTTCTACTTAAAAGTGTTCAGGTGGATCCTCGTCGTCTTTCTCAGGGTCAGCTGATACCATATTGGCATACAACGTTTGTTTGAGCTTCTCCCCTATAATAATATTGGAGTCCCAAGCGAAAGATTCTGAAGAGTGAGACTATAACTCATCTTCTTCATCCGAGCCTTCGGGGTTGGGGGAGGCGTGACGTACCCTAGGTCATGCTTGGTCTTTTGGTAGTAATCCTCGGACTTGCCTATAGGAGCATGCAGACGCAGAGGCAGTTGTCGGTCTTTGTCATAGTTCAAGGCCCTAGCGGCTTTCAGATCATATCTCATCTTCTGGATAAGGTGCTTGGTTTGAGATCTGTACCGGTTAAGTAGTATTTTACCGGTGTCGAGTTCTGGTTCCTCTTGAACGAAGGATTGTGGACTTTCCACTCTGCCGAAGATGATTAGTTTGTCTTCCCTCTTCCTTGATGGAACTATAAAGTAGGAGTTTTTACTGGAGAGAATTCGGTTCACTGCATAGGTGGTAGTCACCTATGAATGCAAGTGCAGGCCTAGACCGTGCTCAATAGAATATAATGTACTTAGATGTGCAACATCCGATTAGTTCAAAGATAATCCTTTATTCATAAAATAAGGTATCTTATCCTCATGAATTACATCATCAATATAAGGGACGTTATCTTGAGCGGCTACATACTCCTCTAGTTCATCCTTTTCGAGATCTACTCCCAGTGCAAAGCGATAGCTTCGGAGGTCTCCTGCACTATTTTACCACTAGAGGTTCAAATTTTGTAGTATGTGCCGGATCTTCCTTCAGCGGTCGACTCGGTCTACGAAGGCAAATGACCAGAGGTTCAGGAGCTTTTTTGTACAGTTTTATAATGAAGGAAGGGATTGTGTTGGAATCGCATGCTTTGAGATGGACTCTCAAGGGATCGTCCGATGTTGTCCCAGTCTCTGCCTCATCGTCTGCATCATTGCTACATTCATCTTGAAGGACTTGCTTATAGAGGATCGAGTCAGAGTAATAGGTCTCAACGACATTGAATGGATCAATATCGGCAAACTCCGTCTTGACAAAGCCATGATCGTCAACGTACTTCAAGCAATGGTGTAGAGTCCATGGTACGATCGTGTACTGATGTATCCACAGACGTCCCAACAGGACATTGTAGGATACGTCTACGTCTATGACGTAGCAGGTGACCTCTATTTTCAAATTGTCGATCTGATATTTCAAGCGAATCTTGCCAAGAGGGTAAGTTCTTCCTGCGTTGAAACCACAGATGGCAGTATTACTATCTGCCCGGTAATGCATTGGGGTGCCCAAGGTCTGAACCAGACTCCGCGAAATGATGCTGATTGACAAACTGGGGTTGATGTGCATCTGGTCCACCTTGATGGCGCCAATGTACCATATGTAATACAGAGGATGATCGTGCCTATTGTTCTTTAGCAATATGTCTTGTTGTGAGAACGTGATGTTGGGTATTGCCTCCATCACATTATTACAGTGGGGGCATGTTACAGGATTCTCATCTGGCGACTTGACCTGCGCCAGGTACGTTTCGATATTCTGTAATTCCTCACTCAGAGCAACCTGAGTATCTTTGGAGAGTCAGATAAGCTTGAATAGTGATAACTTCGCTAGAGTATTGGTCAGTTGTTCCAAGATATCATAGTTATAGGGCTTCTCCAGCCCCTGAGTTGTATCTTTGTGTATTGGTATGTCAAAGCGAGTTTCTTTTTGCTTGGAATTGTCCGTTGCCGGAGGCTGGGATGGACCCGAATTGGATGTTGTAGGTGCGGCCATTGGGAGCGCACCCTCGTCAGAGATCGTATTCTCGTTGGTACGCCAGGCCTGACCTCGTTGTTCCTTCTATAGCTTCTTCGAAAAGAAGAGAAATTGGGTAGAAGGACTTGGACTTCTTGCCCTTGGACTTGGTGGCGGAAGGTATTGTCTGCTGTATCAAGTCTGGAGCCAGATCTGGATGAACCCACTTGACCTTCCCCCATGATGTGGTGAGAGATATCAGCCCAGCTGTTTGGTCACGAGCTGGCGGGAGATTGTGTCACGCCCCAGTCCTAAAATACAAGGGACTAGGCCACTTGGCAATGGCCAGCTATGTACCAAGGGGACTCCAGTCCGACTATGAATACGTATAAGCTATAAATGAGGGTTACTATCTAGATAACGTGGTCTACATGTCTATGCCTCAAACCACAAGGATATGTAATAAAGAAAGGACAACATATATCATGGTGTGCACCCCATACTACACTCGTCCAAATAGACTCGAAGAAAAATAATATGAGTCTACAAATACTGGGCTATACTAGCAAAAAATAAGCAAAGATCATAATAGTTGAACAATGAAGAAATGAATACAAATAACGAGTAACAATACATGCATGCCGGTATAATACCCATCAGCATCTCCAGCCTCTCGTCAGCAAATGACCCTACAATCTGGCAGGAAACCAGGTCCTCAGAGGGACGTAACAAGGTACAAAAATAGTGGGCCATAGTATAACATAAAGAAATATGTGCTACGCCGGTGTAATCTAGCATAACCACCTAAATGAGTCGCAACTTTTGAAGACAATGTTCGACGCGTGGGCTTTCCAAATATAAAACTGTAGCTCCGAGGCACATAGACACACGGGGCGTACCGTAGCTCCGATCACAAAGTCACACGGGTGATACTACGACTCCGGATAAAGGATCACTATATAAATAGGAATATATACATATATATAGTGCATGCAAAGTAGCCCAAACATCTAGTAACTGTCTTTCTATTCCAATGCGGTCAACGAGTGCTCGCTGAACCTGAACCTCTAGCTAACAGTCTCGTCATAATGAAATAACTATCAATAATCATGACCCTAAAGTCATCCTAGATTCTGGTCATGCTGACACTATCAGGATACAGAAAGTCTGGCATGATGACAGTGTCTGAATGTGTCCTAGGGTTCCGATGTAACCAAGTAGTTACATCAAGGTGTCGCGAACATCTATCAATCGATACTAGACGTTATCAACGAACGTGTGCACCCGGTTATAACCCGGATGCTAAGTAACAATTTTGATCCAAAGTACGCATAATGTATAGATAAAATAAATAGTAATCTGAAAACTGAGATACAGGATAGCAAGGTACACTTGCCTGAAAGCCAGGCGAAGATTTGAACCCGAACTCGCCAAGGAAGTAGCAGCTGAAGATGGAAACTGGAGCAGTTGTCTTCGGATGTTGTCACAAATATCACCAACAGTTTTAAAATGAGTGAGATACTCAGCAAAGCTTATACATACGTCCAATTTGTACACAGGGGCAAAAATACAGTTTCTGGTCAATACGGGGTCCACAAGTGGGCCATCTTGTACCAAAAAATATGCCAGAGATAAAGTTCTCCAAATTCGTCAAACTTAGTATCTATGAGCCCAGAACGACAATACGAACCCAACGGAACATCCAGAACTGGATTTTGATGAGCCAATCACGAAATCGATCGTCATATGGAACCGTGGGGCCCACAAAATGATGTTTTGTAAACGTTCTCAGAATCGAACCAAACTTGGGTCACAGGACCAACATAATACTGTGAATCCGATGGCGCAAGTTTTGTTACGAAACAATATGCACACACAAAATTTGGACGAGTATCAGAATAGGCCAATACGGTGCTTTTCGACGGATATGCGTTGATTTCGGTATGCACGCACATCCAAATCATTTTTCACAAAAGTCTACACTTCCACGTTGATGATACGTGCCTGATGCAATTGGTACATGACAGGGTTGCCCGGATTGACGGGACCAACTACGTATCGAAAAGTATCATTGTTTTATAAAATTGTTTTTCTCAAGAATTGGAACTCTAATTACTAACAATAGAATGCAAGCTAAAATATTCTAATTGAACGCACTGCAAATGGGTTAAATAGGGTTCATACCCGAAGAATTAGTTCAAGGATAGGTTGCACGAGGAGGAAGATATCACTTCCTGGATCGGGGAGGTTGAACTCTAATTTTTGAACTCGAGTTCGAGTCACAGTTCCTTGCGGCCGTGGGGGTTGCTCGTGGTGATGGTGGCTACGGGTGGCCGTGGCGGAGGAGGTGATGGTCCGTGGTGGTTCTCGAGGGGATGGAGGTGATGTCTCCGGCGAGGCTCAAGCTGGAGGTGGCTCACGGTGGTGGAGGCAGTGAAGGCGGTGGTGATGCCGGTCGTTGATGGTGGTGGAGATAGAACCGGCGGTAGAGGCAGTTCGTGGTGGTGGAGATGTTGGCGGCGGCAGTGAGTGATGAAGGTGGTAGTGGTCGTTCGTGGTAAAGGTGGTGGCGGGTGGTGAAGAAAAGGGCAGCGGCGGTGGAGAGAATGGCAGTGAAGTCGGTGGTGGCCAATCGTAGTGGTAGAAAAGTTGTAGGTGGTGGTAGAGATGATACGGGTGGCCGGAGGCAGTGAGGGAGGTGCTGGTGATGATAGCGGGTGGCCGTTGGTGGTGGTGGCAAAGGTGTAGGAGGTGGTAGAGATGTTGCGGGTAGCCGGAGGCAGTGAGAGAGGTGCTGGTGATGATGGCGGGTGGCCGTTCGTGGTGGTGGCAAAGGTGTAGGAAGTGGTGGAGATGTTGCAGGTGGCGGAAGGCAGTGAGGGAGGTATTGGTGATGATGGCGGGTGGAGTTGACAGCGGCGGAGTTGGAAATGGCAGTGAAGTCGGGTTGGCCAGAAGCTCGGTGGTGGCCGGAGCTCGGTCAGAAGAAGAAGTAAAGGAGAAGAAGAAGTGAAGAAGAAGAAGAAGGTAAGAGAAGGAGGATTCGACTGGTAGTAGGGGGAGGAGAGAGAGAGGGGGGATTCCTAGGTTGTCTTGGTATTAGGGCCGGCCATATTGGGATGTGTGTGTGTGTGTTAAAATATGAGGAGTGTATGGTTGTGATGGAGTAGAAAATTAAATCAAGGGTCATGATTAATTATGAGGGAGTTGTACATAGCATGGGGGGGAGTGACCAAACATGTGAGGTTGGGGGGGTTTCTTCATTTGTTTTCACCAATAGGTTGATGAACCTAGCACCATTTTTGCCATTAAGCCCCTTAACATTTGGGTGTTTGCACGTGAAGGAAAAATGGTGAGGATTTGGTGTGGGAAGTGGTATTTGATGTTTTGTAGGGTGAGGGGGTATTGTGTATTTTGTATAGGCCTCATGAATGGGTGTTGGATTAAGTTAGGGTTAGGTTAGGATTAGTTTAAGTCGGTGTCCCCAATTTAATTAAATAAAGTGACATGTGCTCTTAAATTAAATGAGGGCACATGGGGTCTGAATTAGGAGTGACACAAAGGTCATGAATGGTGTAGGCTTGGTGTCATTCTTGGGCCCTTTAATTGGTTCAATAAAACGGGTTGAGTTTGTTTCCCCAAATCGATGAAAATAACATAGGTACGCGACATAGCATTAATGAAATAATTTTGTGACTGGAAAGTTGTGTAATTAAATTAGAGCACAAGGGAGTGTGTTTGTGAGTGACAGAAATATCTAGCGCCTAGGTTGGCTTGTCAAGTCAAGAGTGCAATAATTTGTTGGAAAATAAAGGCTATCGTTGGGCTCCAATTATTATAGCAACGGTAAGGTACATCAAGGGTATAAATTAAAGAATCAGTCTACGCAACCCAAATTTCTAAACCTTAACAAGGCCGAATCTAAATCCAAAATTTCTAACCATATCTAGTCTACCAAAAACAAAATTTTGAGGGGGTTTACATCCTTCCCAATTTAGAAAAATTTTGTCCCCGAAATTAAAAGTAAAGCACGAATAAGAGTTACGAGAATTTAAAAAGTTAATAGCTAATCGAATGCAGTACGTAAATTCGTACCTCGGTCCTCAAATAAATACAGGAAACATTATCGAATGGAATCCCTGCGCTCTTAGGTAGACTCGCCTGGCGAATGATGCTTCCATGCAACCCTGACCAGTCGAATAGTCTGTCCACTCAAAATCTTCTCACTACGATCGAGTATCCCTACTGGCTGCTTCGTATATGATAAACTGGGCCCGACTGTAATCTCTGAATGATCGAGCATGTGGCTAAGGTCTGCTACGTATCTCCTGAACTACGATACGTAAAATATATCATGCACTCCTTCTAATAATGGAGGCAATACAAGACGATAAGCTACATCGCAAACTCGCTCCAAGATGTCTAAAGGTCTGATGTACTTCGGACTCAGCTTGCCTCTGCCCCCAAATCTGATGGTACCACGAGTAGACGATATATTTAAAAATACATGGTCACCTTTCTTGAATTCCAAAAGTCTGCGATACGCATTCTGCCCAATGCTTCTGCCTGTCATATGCTGCGCGCAGGTGGCCCTGTATCTGCTTCACTTTCTCCACTGTTTGTGTCACCAACTCTGGACCAAGTATCTGACGCTCTCCCTCGTCACTCCAACATATCAGGGACCTATACTTCCTACCGTACAGTACCTCATAAGGTGCCATATGTATGCTTGCTTAGTAGCTGTTGTTGTAGAAGAATTCCACCAAGTGTAGACGGTCCTCCCAAGATCCTCCAAAGTCGATCATGAATGCTCTCAACATATCCTCTAGTATCTGAATCATGCATTCTGACTGACCATCAGTCTGTGGATGATAAGTAGTTCTAAACTTGAGGCGAGTTCCTAGGCTCTCCTGCATACTCTGCCAAAAATATAACATGAATTTGGAATCACAATCCAATATATTGCTGACAGGCACTCCATGTAGTCGTACTATCTGCCTCATATATATGTCAGCCAATATCTTCGTGGACTGACCAACTTTGAAGGACAAGAAATGTGTCGACTTGGTGAGTCGGTCCACGATAACCCAGACTGCATCCTTCCTACTAGGGCTCCTCAGAAATCCAGTGACGAATTCCATGGTAATGTGCTCCCACTTCCACTCGGGAATGAAAAGCGACTACAATAGTCCTGCAGTCCTCTGATGTTCGGCCTTGACTTGATGACAGACCAAACATCTCGCTACGAATCTTACAATATCCTTCTTCATCCCATGCCACCAGTAGTGTTGTCTCAAATCTCAGTACATCTTCGTACCCCCAGGATGAATAGAATAAATTGAGCTATAAGCCTCGGTCATCAACTCATGGCGTAGCTCGCCACTCTGAACGTATAGGCGATCTCCACACCTCAATATTCCGTCTTTATGAATACGGAGTCCTGTCTGCATGCCGACCTCTATCCTCTCTCACAGTCGTCGGAATCTTGCATCGGTAGACAGGGCTGCCTTGATCCTCTCAACCAATATAGACTGAACCTCTAGACTGGCCATCTGTTCATCCATGCCTGGCAATACAACCTCTATTCCTAGATCCTAAAGATCCTCTATCAAATGTTGCTGAGTCATCAAAAAGTATGCCATGGGCTTCCTGCTTAAGGCATCTGCTACAACATTCGCCTTGCCAGGGTGGTACTGCAACTCGATATCATAGTCTGTCATCAACTCCAGCCAACGCCTCTGTCTCATGTTGAGCTCCTTCTGAGTGTATACATACTTCAGACTTTTATGATTTATGTAAATCGTAACCCGCTCTCCATAAAGGTAGTGTCGTCATAGCTTTAGTGCAAATATCACTGCAGCTAGCTTTATATCATGCATCAGATAGTTTTTCTCATGAACTCTCAGCTATCTCGATGTGTAAGCTATCATCTTGCCGTGCTTCATCAGTACACACCCTAATCCGCTTCCAGACGCATCGCTATACACCACAAATCCTCCAGATCTAGAAGGAAGTGTCAAAATCGGTGCTGGCGTCAGACGCTTCTTCAGCTCATCGAAAGCCGTCTGACACTCCTCAGTATAGATAAACTTCTCGCCTTTACGCGTCAAACATGTCATAGGTGCCACAATCCTCGAGAAATTTCCCACGAACCTTCGATAATATCCGGCAAGTCTGAGAAAACTCCTAATCTTCGTAAATGATGTAGGGGTAGGCCACGTCTCCACAGCAGCGATCTTCTCTGGGTCAACTGATAGTCCATCTTTAGTGATTATGTTACCCAGGATTGGTACTTTATCCAAATAGAACTCATATTTACTGAGCTTGGCATACAGCTTCTCCTGCCTCAACGTCTCCAACACGATCCTAAGATGCTCCTTGTGCTCCTCCTGGCTCTTGGAATATACCAAGATGACGTCGATAAATACCACCACGAACTTATCCAAGTACTGGTGGAAAACCTCGTTCATCAGGCTCATAAATACTGCTGGCGCATTGGTTAAACCAAACGACATGACTAAAAAGTTATAGTGCCTGTACTTCGTCCATAATACTGTCTTCGGAATATCCTCCTTTCTCACCTTGATCTGATGATAGCCGAATCTGAGATCGATCTTCGAGAATACACATGCGCCGTTCAGCTGATAAAATAAATCATCGATGTGCGGCAAAGGGTACTTGTTCTTTATTGTTACATCATTTAGAGCCCTGTAATCGTTACACAAACCTACAATCCCGTCCTTCTTCGGCATAAATAAGATGGGTGCTCCCCATGGAGAAATAGTAGCCCGAATGAAATCCTTGTCTAAGAGATCATCTACTTGGACCTTCAACTCAACCAACTCCTTCGGTGCTAGTCTGTAGACTGGAGAAGTAACTGGCTTGGCTCCGAGAGTCAACTTTATAGTGAACTCTATCTCTCTGTCAGGTGGCAGGCCTGGAAGATCCTCTGAAAACACATTCTCAAACTCTGATATAAAGTGAGGTTACACCGGTTCACCTTCGGCAATATGTGCCTCTAAGTTAGGTTGGACACCATGCTCTCAGGCTTCCCGAAGAAACTCAAACTCAGGATGATCTGGTAGTCTAAATATAACGCAACCACGTCGGCAATCTAGCGTCGCGTGGTATTGGCTTAACCAAACCATGCCTAGGACAATGTCATAGTATAGACTTAACCTCATAATAAATTCTTCCATTCTATTTATAAACACTAATCCTCCTAAAAAAAATTCCCTTCCCTAATGTATAATTACTCTTCTCCTCAAAATTTCTTCCTAAAATTGTATTCCTCAATTTTCTTCTTTCTGTTATTTATTACTTCGAGTCTCCATAGTGTAATTATAATAATGGTATAACCCAAGCAAATGCTAGAATTTTCTGTTATCGGTTAATCATCTTCCACGTGAGAGCCTAAAATTCTATCTTCTATAGTTCATAATATCGTTCCTGGTATCGCCCTCATGGGCTACAACTACTTCCTAGCATCTAGCTATGTATTTTCATCAATCATTCTAGAGGGTTAGGGTTCTATCAGTTTGAATTTCTCCTTTCTCATTATGGAGCATGGAGTCAGCGATGCGTGAAATTTGGTCACAGATCAAGCTTTTGTTGCTGTCTTGGCCACATGCAGCCATCTACCTATGGCTGTCGACCGGTGCCGCATAGTCCTTCTTATGCGGCCTTTGTTGTGGCCGCATAGAACGTGCATTAGCACCCGAACTTCAAGCATCATAGTATTTTCCTCTGCCAGAGTTTGGGTGCTGAGTACCTTTCTTCTCAGCCAAGGTTGTCGCATAACCAGGGGCAGCCTGGGTAGACGTATGATATGCGTCTTCAGAAACAAGGAGAGAGACGGGGAGCGCATGCCCCACAATTGGGTGAGGCACAACAGTCTTTGCAACCCATGTCATGTGGGTCTTATTAGGCTTTGCCAGCCTCAGTGAAGCACCGCCCTTAGAGAGCATTTATTCAAAGGCTTGCTGGTCAAAGCGTACAACCAGCATCTTCTAGGTTTAACCAAGGTTTGATACGTCGGACTGTGTCACGACCTTCTCATCAGAGGAGAAGGTCTTCCCCAGCAGCGTCGCCATCTTGTTTGTCATCAATGTAAGTTTAAGAAACTTTTACTTCACAACCAACAAAAAGTACAAAGAAATCCTAGACAGAAAATTTAAGTACAATATTTTTTGATCAGGGAACGTGACGATGGAAATCGAGTACTGTAACGACTAAATTACTCCATTGACGGTCCGACGAGGGAATAAGGATGCTCTATTCTCTCTCTTGAGCCTGTGTGCACGTACATTGCTAGCCGGGAGGTTTTAGGGTATGCTACCCTTGCTATTTATAGCCATCCTGCAGACGGGCTATAGGTGCCGTATATGCCTCTGTTTGGTGGCCGTATGGGGCTCCTTCAATCGAATATGGTTGCAACTATAGCCACATACTATGGGAGGACTACCACGTAGTCTCGGTTGGGATATGTTGTTGATAGGATCTTGGGGTTATTTTCAACTCCGTTGTATGCGTGACTCGGTCAGCGGGACACGTAGTTAATATTGATTATTTAAAAATCTTTTCGGTTGCAACGGACAGATCTTGCAAGCTGAAAGCCGTATAACATCTTGGTCGCATAATGTCTTGGCCACATATGTTCTCTTCTTTGGCCTTTGTCTTATGGACACTTCGGCCGTATGGCGTTGTGGTCGCATATAAGCTTTCTTCTGGCCTTGGTCGATTAGACACTTTGGCCACATAATGACAAGGCTGTATAGAGTCTTGGCAATATATATGCTCTTTTTTGGCCTTGGTCTTATGGACACTCTGTCCGTATAGCGTTATGGCCACATAAAAGCTCTCGTCTGGCCTTGGTCGATTGGATACTTTGGCCGCATAATGACAAGGTCGTATAGGGCCGTATATGTGCTCTCCTTTGGCCTTGTTCTTATGGATACTTTGGCCATATGGCATTGTGGCTGCATGTAAGTTCTCGTCTGGCCTTGGTCGATTGGACACACTTTGGTCGCATAATGACAAGGCTGTATAGGGCCGTAGTCGCATATGAGGGAACACGTGGCATGATACATCTGACGAAGTTATTAATGCACTAATGTGACCTTCTGTCTTTTTATGCACCGTCGTCTCTCTCACGAATCTTGAAGTGCTCTGGGTGACGAGTGGTGTGTCAGAATCTGATAGGCATTGAATTTAGTGTCAGAAAATCTTATGCGGCCCCTTACTTCATGGTTGTTCAGGCTGCATGGATCTTCTTATGTGGTCTCTAATTCCTTGGTTTTTCGGGCAGCGTGGGATCTATGTGGCTCCTCTGCGACATGCTTTCATTTTGAAAGGGCGTGAGCTCTATGCGTCCTATATTTTTTTATGTTTCTACATCTGTGATTGGAAGATAAAACTCGTCCTTACTCGTCCTTTGGATATGTTGCGTTTAGATCATGAAAGTATATGCAGACTCATATCTTACCATTTTTCTTGACGACCGACATGATGTTAGCTACCCAATCCGGATGTTGCTCCTCGCAGATAAAGCCACTTGCTATCTATTTGTTTACTTCATCTTCGATAACATTCATGATGTCTGGACAAAATTGTCATCGTTGCTGCTTTACTGGCTTAGCATTTGGCAAGATATTGAGTCTGTGCACCAAAATCTGGGGGTCCAGTCCTGGCATATCTTTATAGCTCAAGGCAAAGACATCGATGTAGTCCTTCACGAGCTATAGCAGGGATTCGCACTCTTCGTCGGATAGACTCTTGCTAATGAAGATGGGTTTAGGAGAGAATTCATCGCCCAAATTGACTTGTACTACTTTATCTTCAGTTGGGGGGTTCTCGTTGTTTGAAACGCAGCTCCCACTGTGAATCTAGGTGTTTGGCCCATGGTTCTACTTCAAAGAATTCAAGTGGTTGGTCGCCATCTTGTTCTGAGTGAGCAAACACCATCTTGAGAGACAATGTTTATTTGAGCA
Organism: Iris macrosiphon; assembly: GCA_036927795.1. Classification (NCBI taxonomy): domain Eukaryota; kingdom Viridiplantae; phylum Streptophyta; class Magnoliopsida; order Asparagales; family Iridaceae; genus Iris; species Iris macrosiphon. The sequence continues at coordinate 64,062,041 of JAYESA010000008.1, read as the reverse complement.
CATCTCCGATTCTTGTGTCGGAGTCCCAAGCGGAGGCTCCCGAAGAGTGAGAATATAATTCATCTTCCTTTTCTTAATTTTTAGGAGTTGATGGTGATGTGACATACCCTAGGCCATGATGATTTTGCTGGTAGTAGGCCTCGGACTTGCCTATGGGGCATGGAGACACAGAGGTAGACGCCAGCCATTGTTATAATTTAGGCCTTTATCGTTCTTTAAGTCATAGCCCATATTCTGGATGATGCCCTGGTTTGCGAGCTGTAGCGTTACAGCTGTATCTTGCCACTATTAGGTGGTGGTTCTTCTGTGGGGAAGTCTTGGCAACACTCTACCTTTCCAAAGATGATAGGTTTATCACCCCTCATTGTGGCCGGGATTATAAAATAGATGTCTCAGCTTGGGAGAATTTGGTTCACTGCGTAAGTGGTGCTCACTTGTGTATACAGGTGTAACCCTAGACCATATTCTAAGGAATACATTGCACTAAGATGTGCAACATCGGAGTAGTTCAAATTCAAGCCTTTATTGATAAAGTAAGGTATCTTGTCTATGGCGATTTTATCATCTAGAGAGGGGATGTCAGCATGAGCAGCCACATATTCTCCCAGTTTGTATTTACCGAGATCTGCTACAAGTGTGAGTGACGGATTCGGAGGCCTCTTATGAAGCTTTATGAATAGGGGTTCGAAAGCAGTAACGGATGTTGGATCCTCTTTTGGTGGTCAACTCGATCTCTGCAGGCGAATGACCAAAGGTTCTGGTGCTTTATTCTAAAGTTTTATAATGAGAGGAGGATCCGTATTGGGGGTACGTCCTTTGAGATGGACCCTCAAGGGTTCGTCCGATATTGTGCCAACTTCTGCTTTCTCATTGGCGTCGTTACTACCTTCGCCTTCGTGGACTTGTTTGTATAAGATTGAGTCAGAGTAATATGCTTTGACTCCCTTAAACGGATCCACATCGGTAAACTCTGTCCAGACGATGTCGTAAACGTCTACGTACTTCAGGCATTGGTGCAGCGTTGATGTCACAATCATTTACTTGTGTATCCATGGATGCCCCAATAAGACGTTGTAGGATACAACTACGTCTATGAAATAGCAAGTGACCTCTGTTCGTAAATTGCTGATCTGATATTTCAGGCGAATCTTTCCTAGAGGATAGCTTCTTCTGGCATTGAAGCCACTGATGGTAGTGTTAGTTGCTGCCAGCCGATGCATTAGGATTCACAAGGTCTGAAGCAGATTCCATGGGATGATATTGAGAGACGAACCGGGGTCAATATGCATCCGATCAACCTTGATGGCTCTGATATACCATGTATAGTAAAGAGGGTGATCGTGCTTGTTATTTTTTAGCAACATGTATTGTTGCAAGAATGCGATGTTCGATATTACCTACATCACATTGTTGCAGTGGGGTCATGTAACTGGATTCTTGGCCGGTGGCTCGACCTGGGCCAGGTAGAAATCTGTGTTCTGCAATGCCTCACTCAGAGCATCATGGGTGTCATTGGAGAGATGGAGGATCTCAAAGAGTGACAACTTGGCTGGAGTATTGGCAAGTTGTGCTAATATGTCAAAGTTATAGTGCTTATCCATCCCATGAGTCATGTCCTTTCAAAAAGGTTTGTCAAAGCGAGACTCCTTCTATATTTACTTATCCGCTGCAGGAGGTTAGGACGGACCCAAATCTGAAGCTGCGGGAGCGGTCGGTACAGCGATTGGAGGCACGCTATCCTCGTGAGCCACCTCATAGTCGTGTTGGTAGTTTAGGCATGACCTGGGTACCCCTGCCAGGACTTCCTCGACAGTGGGAGCAACCATATGGCAGGCTTTGGACTTCTTTCCTCTAGACTTGGTAGTAGAAGGCGTCGCTAGCTACATCAAATCCTGAGCAAGATCTGGGTGAACCTACATGACCTCGTCCCGTGGTGTGTTAAGAGGTACCAGCCCAGCTTCTTGGTTGCGAGCTGGAGAGAGATTAACAACATCCATCGTTGCCCTCGGGATTGGGACAACACCATCTTGAGCCTCCGTTACTAGGAAGTCACCAAACTGGAGGGATACCATGTTGGTCGTGACCATCCTGTCCTCAAAGTCCAAGGTCAGGGCTTTAGAGTCGAGGAGACGCTGGATATATCATTTTAACATGTAGCAATCCTATATTGGATGGTGAACATACAGGTGGTAGTGGCAGTAGTTGGGGTCATCGACCTTGTCTGCCTCATTAGGGCATTTGATGTTTGGAAGCTAGAGCTTGTTTCCCTTTATCAGTACGTCAAAGATTTCCATCATGTCATCATCGTAGAAAGAGTAAATCTCTCTCGGACTTAGAGCTTCTGCTGGCTTCTGATCCAGTGTGGAACTCATTTTGGACACATTGACGGTAAGGGCCTGTATCCCTTTGTTGTCACGGCCATTATTGTTGTTGTTGAAAGGACGCTTTTCCCTATTATTACTGACATAGATCTGTATTTCCAGCAATCGGGTATTCTTCACATTATTTTCATCAACGACAACACTTATGATGAATGTCGTTCAATCTTTGAACTGGGTGGCGCTCGTCCAGAGCCTCACCGTCGAAAGTAGATTTTTTTAGCATGTATCTATCATTGTGGACTTAGGATTACTGGGGACAATTTTAGTGCAGCATGTTTGTATCATTCTATGTATTCACGCACAAGCTTTTTTTTTTGCTGAGTAATGTCCATCGGGGAGGACATAGTCATGTCCATTCTTCCATCATAGAACCGGCCAAGGAAGAGACTTCTGAGGTCTTCGAATGACGAGATAAAATTGTCAGGAAGGTTACAAAACCATTCGAATGCTACTCCGGCCAATGCCCCTACGAAGATCTATGTAAGGAGAGCATCGTCACGAGGTAAATGCCCCATCATCATATCTAAATAATTCATGTATTGACGAGGAGATGACTTCCCGTCGAACGGAATCATGGAGAAGGGCTTGTACTTGGGTGGGTATGCTACGTTCTTCCATTCGAGAGGATATGATTATCGTACCCAGAGCTCACGTAGCATCTCTCGGTTGACCATTGAGTCCAAGCGAGCTCGAAGCTCATGTACTTTTCGCATTGCTTCCCGGACCTCATCTACTACCGACAGAGAAGATGATCTTTGTCACTACCACATTTTCTAGGAAAGGATTCTTTGGTCATTTCATAATTAATTTAATATTATGCATGTTGAATATTTATTTATTGTTAGATGTTAAATTTTATTTTGGACTTGTGTTAGTGGACCTAACTAGTTTAGATTAGATCCATGGACCAATATTTATTTTAGTTAGAATTGAGCCCAATAGCAAGCCCAATTCATTAGGAGAGTGAATTAATTAGTTAAACTAATTGGATTAGAACCTTCCCTCCTTAATTAATTTCTTCATGACAAGCCCCAAGGGGTATTGTGGACATTTCATAGTTTCTTAGAGAGGGGGCAAGGCCGGCCACTACATAAGGGGGTGGAGACTCTCTCTCTCTCTCTCTCTCTCTCTCCTCTCTTTTCTTTATTCCAAATTTAGATCTAGAATTTTTCTCTTCCAAATTCTTTCAATTCTACATCAAATTCTAACCAAATTTCTTTTCAATTCCATCCCTAATCATCATGAAGGCTATTAGAACAAGGAGTAAGCAAGGATCTATAAGGAGGAAGCAAGGATCTACAAGGAGGAGCAAGGATCTACAAGTTGAAGGCTCTTGACACTCAATTTAGGATTTTTATTTGAAATGCATCTCTTAATAGGTATAATTCTGTTTTTTCTCTCTAATTAGACTCTAAATCTATAATTTAATCATTTGGAACCCTCCTATGTAATAAGGCTACCCATAAGAATTGAAATTAGGTTCATAGGTGGCCTATGGAGAAAGTTATGTAGTATTTTGTGTCAATTTTGGGAGAATTTTGAGATTGGCACATCATGTGTTTGTCAATAGGTCAATTAGACCAAATTGACATGTGTTTGGTTGTGTGAGACTAGTGTTGTGTCCATAATTGGATACTTGTAGGCCGTATCCCGACAATTTGGAGATACGGGTTGATTTGGGGATTTTCTTCCAATACGGAGGTTTGAGTATGTCATATTTTGACACGGGGGTAGTTGAGTAGATAACTCTGTATATTGTTCATAATTATAATTTTAGACTTGCTCGTATTCTTCGGGATACGTTTGGTTGTGTGGTGATGCCGTATCGCAAGCGTATCATAGATCTAGTGTGATACGGGTGCGGTGCACTCTACATGTTTGTTCTTTGCATTTAATTTCATTTCACCTTGGTTATAGATATTATAATATAATAATTAGAGTTGTTAAATGATATATATGTATATATATATATATATTTATGTGTATGTTTTATATTTCTTTGTGATGTGTTGGTGGTCATGGGAGAGTAGGAGTTCATGTGTATCTCTAGTATGGTTATATATGTGTGGATTAGTGTATATGTGTATGTGAGCTAGAGGGGGAAGTTATAAGCAAAAATAGTGAGAATAAGCAGTAAAAAGCAGCCAATAAGCAGGAGAAAAGAAAGCAAAAGCAGGCAAAAGCAGTAGAAAAAGCAGTGATAAGCAGCAGAAAAAGTTGCAGAAGTAGCAGAAGCAACGATCAGTAAGCTGAGTGATTATAGTTTAGTTATTGATAAGTTAGGATAAGCTAGTTAATAAGCTAGTTAGTTTTATTGATAAGTTAGTAAGTTATGTATATATTTAGTAAGTTAGTATATATATATATATAAGCTAGTTAGTTTATTGATAAGTTAGTAAGTTATGTATATACTTAGTAAGTTAGTGTATATATATATATATATATATATATATATATATATATATATATATATATATATATATATATATATATATATATATATATTTAAGTTAGTAAGTTTATATTGATAAGTTAGTAAATTATGTATATCTTATTAGTAAGCTAGTATATATATATGAAAGAGAGATATTTATAAGCACTAGTTAGCATTGGTTAGTATTATTTTTTGTTTACCTTGAGTTACATCAAGGAAATGAGAGTAAGATATCTTGGGTAAGGGTATTAAATATCATGGGGTATATTAGTATGTTAGTTAGTATAGTATTTTTTTGGGTAAGGGTATTAAATATCGTGAGGTATATTAGTATGTTAGTTAGTATAGTATTGTTATGTTTAAATGCATATTAATGTATAGGTATGTGTATGGGTAGTTAGTTATATGTTAGATGTTGAATTACCTTGTGATACCAAGATAATGTCAAGGTATTGGTTTATAGTCAAGGTATTGAGTTTGTATATCAAGATGGGTGTATAGGTGGTGTGATACCGCATTTGGTTCAAAGCTAAGGTATCCACTTAGCATTAGTTTAGCTAGGAGTACTATATATATATATATATATATATATATATATATATATATTATGGTATTTTCATATCTAATAATTTATGTATCTTATGATACGATATAGTATCGAAACTCTAGTATCCTAACATAGCTAGTATAGCCTAGTTACATAGTATATGGACCAAATATCCTAGAGATGGACTCATACAACCTAAAAATAGCTAGTTTGACCAAGTTTGACTAGTTTGACCTAGAGTTGACCTAGTTTGACTGTTTTAACTTAGAAATGGCTTTATGACTTAGAATTGAACTAGTTTAACTTATTTTTATTCCAAAACCTTGTATTAATAGAATATTTCATATATAGGTCTGTGTGACAACAGTTCGGACACCAATTTGTATCATTTTCTCTAAACCACAGGCGAGTACATTCTCTGATAGCTTTTATTATTTGATTACTACTATAATTCAAGTATTTAAAAATGTTACTTATGATTTTTTTGACACATTGGTACACGGATTGGTATTGTTATTGGATCGTCAGTCATGAGATATTACCTTGATTATCGAGATGGATCGAATACTGGTCCTTGTTGGTATTGGATATTATAGGTTAAATATTGGATACATTGGCTAGTAATGTGTCATGATTCGATCTATCGTATCAGTCGGGACGAGAAATACTAATTAAATATGTGATCAATAACTATCGGCTAGTAGTGTAATCATTGGCTACTAACGAATCATACACTTCACGTATGGTTGAGTTAACTCCTTAGTGTAATCATTGAATATCCCAAGCCGATCATATATTTAGTTAGTATCTCAAACACATAATATATTGTAGATTCTATATTTAGTTCATATTCTATTTCTGACATTGTAGTTCATCCCCTTCATTCTTGTATGCATTAATTTATATTTCAGTTGCTAGTATTGTCAGTTCCTTCATTGTTCTTAGATCATCAGTTATATTCTCATCATATATAGCATCCTCTATTTTACTATTTTATAGTTTTTGTCAATTAATTGGAACAGCTATTGGGTTGTACTTTGCTCTATTCCTGACTGGATAATATTTTTCAGAGGATCCGGGAGATTGGTGTCCGACGTACTATGAACATCGTGTAAAATCCCTATTCCAAGAAATCGTATATACCCTTTTTAATTATTAATTAATAATTTAATTATAGTAATTAGTAGCTAATTAGGAGAAATAGATTTTTATAAAGTTTTATTTTAGGTGTTGGTGCACTTAGGAGATTTTTGGGGCCATTAGGAATTTTTCCGAATTTATTTCACGTAGGAGACCCCTTGAGCAGTTGCTAGCTTAATTATATGTATTAATATAATTCTAGATATTTTTTCTATGAGTATATACGTATATATATAAATATATATATACATATATATTTTAAAGGAAAATATAAAAAAAAGGAAAAGAAAAGAAAAGGAAAAAAAACTATTAAAACCATTACAACAAACAATCCATTCTAATACTACCAACAGCCACTACATTGCTAACAACCCACTGGCCTCTTTGTAGCCATGGACCACAGCCCCCTTTGTAAGCCACCCTTTTTGCATTTGCAACAACAACCGCGTACACCGAACCCCCTAACCCGCGGATATCAACCCTCTTCCTCTCTCTTATATACATATATATATACCACTTATTTCAATAAAACCCTAACCCTAGATCAATCCAATCCCTTCCACTTTCCATCTAGACTTAAGGAGAGCCGTCACCGCAGCCGGAGAACCCCGCCAGGCCGTCCAAACCGATCCCGACGACCGCGACCCCGCGCACTGCAGATTTCCGCAGCGAGGTACCTGTGTTCCGGAGTTGTTTCCCGTCGCCTTGCTCAACCAAACGCCATCCCGTCTTCACCAGTATGCTCACCCCTTAACCCTCTTCCATATCTGTGTAATAGTAGACCTCGAACAAAGCGTAACCATAGGCAAAAATAGCGTCAAAGTTGGCGGAAATAGACCAAATTCTGGGATCGCAGAAAATTGCGGTGATCATCCATGTTTCCGAGTTCGTATCTCCCACCACAGAGATCCAAATTCAATGATTCTTTTTGGTATACATAGAACACTTGACCTAGTTTAATTTCTGTTAAATAACCCTAGATTATTAACTGCTGTAGATAGAATTAAATTCGTTGGAAAATCTCGCGAACACACTTTTCTAAATTTCTAAAAGTTGTGAAATGGAGCGCGCTCCGCCAAACGGGACCGCCCCACCGTGTACCAAGTATATCGAACGGTGCGCGTAGTGTAACCAGACATGAGAAAGTTTACGAAAACTGATTCGGACGTGTGTGCGCGCCGGAATTAGTCCGTATCCGTAAACAAATCCCGTGTCGCAACTTTTGCGAAAGTCGCGCGCATTTTGTGCACGCTCGTCAGATTGTGACGAAACATACGCCACTGGACTCGTGGTAACGCGCTGGTTCTGTGACCCAATTTTTATGCAATTCTGAGACAGTTGACCAAGTCGCCAATTGGAGGGCCCCACGGTTGACTTTTTGGACGAAATTGTGTTCGGCTCATCGGAATCCACATTTGGACATACCATTGGGTTCGTATTGACATCTAGAGTTTTTTTGACCTATAATTTGTCCCATTTAGATACTGTTACCATTGGCACGATTTTCGGTGCAAAGTGGCCACACGTGGATCCCACTTTTATTCAAAATTACCGTTTTGCTCCTGTGTCCAAATTGGACGAAAGGGAAGTACTTTTTAACTATTTTGCTTATTCTGGGAATGTTGGTGATGTTTATTTCAGCATCCGGAGATGTTCATTCTGAGGTCGTAGCTTCTGACTCTTGGTGTTGACATCGGGACACTATATTTTGCAGCTTTCTTGCCAGGCAAGATACTTTGCCAAATTATTTACAGTACTTTGCATGCTATTTATATTTTTGTTTATTTATTGCATTTCTGTATAATTGTTGCATGTGTAGTTCGTTCAGTCATTACTTTATATATTAGATATGTTGACACACACTTGACACCTAGTATCATGAGAGGACAATCATTAGGCGTATGGGCTTTTAACCACTCTGGTAAACTGTAGTATATAGCTGGCACTATGGACGTGTGTCGCGCTGGTTGCTACCCCCGAGGTATGTCAATTTTTGTAGAGTCGTGCTGGTCGCTACCCCCGAGGTATGACGATTTCTGATGTCCACTGGCGGGTGTGTGAGTTGTGAGGCCTAGATCGAGTAGCCTACCCTTGCCCATACGTCGAAAAGTTATCCTCATTTGCATTCATATAAATTGTCTTGTACAGCATACTTATATATTTTCTACCTATTATGCATGTTTACTGTATTCAAATTGGCTTACTTCTATGTATCTTGTTATGTCCCTCTGAGGACCTGGTCCCTTGCCAGGTATAGACGACCAGGAGTATCCGCAGGAGTACGGGCCTGGACCTGACGCATTCCTTTCTACCGAGAAGGTCTTAACTTCTGAGCATCTTTGATTACATCTAGCGATGGATTCTTTTAGCTGATACACTTTTGTCTTCACATTATTTTATATTGGAGATTTTATACTCCTCTCTCTCATTTTAGTTTTGGATATAGTCTTTTGGTAGTGGATTTGTCTCCACCCGACTATTATTTTGGATATTTCAGACTCCTTATTCTAGTTAGTATATCTTTTCTATGACTTGTTGTGTGGATGAGATTAGCATATCTGTGACTTGTGACATTATATATACCACATGTGAGTTTATATTCATATTACAGCGTACGTATGGGTTATGGTTTTCATATATTGGAGTTGCCATATCCATGCGGCTGGCATGCTTATGTGTTCTAGTCCTACGTATTTTTGGGACTGGGGCATGACATATTTTTGTGGTGGCCCATGCAGGTCGAGTTAGCTATTTCGGTTACGTAACTGTACCGAGCGGGCCTGTACCTAGGATTAGAATTTTAGATCTCATCCACACTTGACTATAACTTACCTTCCTTCCAACATATCCTACTTAAGTGCTTGCATCCTACTTGATTCATGTACTCTTCTTAATCCTTCGTCCCTCTCTTGCAGAGAGATGAATTTGTGTAACGGGCATGCCGCCACCGGGGACAACACGTCTCCAGGGGACGACGACCAATCACCAGGAGTGACCTCAACGACACCTCTTCTTCCCGGACCAGATGGACTGACTAGCAATCAAATTCCAATAACTCCTTCCACGATACCTGATGGGACCCTTCCAGCTTTATCAGCACCGCAAGATAGCCAGGCATAGTTGTTCCAATTCTTCTAGATAATAATACAGGAACAGAGGCAACAGGCAGCAGAGCAGAGACTAGAATTTCTGGCAGCACTGGAGAGAATGGCTGCACTAGCCCCTATACCAACCCAGGCACTAGTTTCAGTACCACAAGCTCGGGTTGGTTCAGTCAAGGACTTTGTGCAGATGGGTCCTAAGCCATATAAGGGCAATGAGAGTCCAGAGGAGACCACGAACTGGATTGCCAATACCAAGAAGTTGTTAGAGGCATCACAACTACCTACTGACCTATGGATGATAGGCGTGAGGACTCAGTTAGAAGGCAACGCGCATCACTGGTGGGAATCAATGGAGCGCTAGTTGGGTACGCGTCAGACTTGGGAACAATTCTTGGAGTGCTTTGAGAGAAAGTACTTTCCGGACACTGTAAGGGACGCGTTGTACGATCAGTTCCTCCATCTGGAGCAGGGGAACAAGACAGTTGATGAGTACGACATAGAGTTTAGCCGCCTCAGTAAGTATGGCACAGTCCTAATACCTAATAACTTAGAGAAGGCTAAGAGGTTTCACCGCGGGCTGACTCAGGAGCTCCAGCACTACACTAGCTCCCAGTCCCGGATCTCTTATGTCGAGATATTGACGGAGGCCAGGATCCATGAGAGGCCATCAGCAGGGGAAACGGAATTCAATAAAGAAGTCACCAAGGACCAGTAAAGATACAGCCAGGAGGACCCATTAGACACCCTTTGACACGCCAGCAACCAGATAGTGTCGCACCATACCCAGCCAAGGGGCACCGTACTTGTAACTTTTGTGGTATACCAGGTCATATTCATAGAGATTGTCGTCGTCGATTGGGACTGTACATGGTATGTGGATCAAGTCACCATCAAGCTCGAGAATATCCTCAATAGAACCAGAGGTCTATGGCATTTGAATCAGGAACACCGCATACACCCTCAAGTATAGGAGGCCAAAGGGACCCACCACTGCTTCTACAGTCTGCACAAATGGAGGAGACTAGACCCCAGTTGAACAACCAAGGACAAGGCCAAGCACTCATTATGACAAGTATGGGAGAGCAGACACAGGAAGCCGTAGATACAGGTACGACCTTTTAGTTATAATTGTTTTTGCATACTCATAACCCCAATGTGACACAAGATCTTAGATGTACAAATAGATGTAGAATTATATATATAGTAGTTTAGCAGTTATGAGGATATATTTCTATTCTACCCAAATGGCATACACGCGATGCTAATGGATGACGTGAGTAGCAGTAGTGTATTCTTCCCCTATCCTTATCTCGCCCTCTTGGGTGACTCATCTTCTCCTTTTATATTCGTTTCTTATCTTGTGCTTAACTCTTCCTATCATAGTTGTATCTTTCGTGCCATTATGAATTGTTTGATTCATATCAACCTCACCCCTATTTTGTTAGTTAAAATATAAATGTGTTAGTAATGCTTGATAACTAAGGATGAGTTCTTAATATGTATATGCACTATAGCAATGTCTGTATTTTTTATTAGTTTAACCCTTAAGTAGCACCATGTAGCCTAGTAGAAATTGTTAGATCATTTGAGCTAGATCATACCCCTAATAGTTAGTCAAGACCTTAAGTGTTTCCCTAAAAACTTAGACTATGCCTATGAAATAGTTGAAGGCACTTGTTACGAACTGATGACTATGACAAATCGCTGGCGAGGTAGCGCCAGTTGCAGCCAGACGATTTTGGTAGAGTAGTCGAATTACTTACAGCCATACTGGCCAGGTGGCGTGGTAGTATTAGACTATGATACTTGACGGTTATAGGAAAAAGTCATAGTTATGAGATTCTAGGCAGGTATCCCAAGATTCTTGACCCAATAAATGTATTTGCCTTACAAACCTAGACAATAGCTTCAAATAATGTGCCTACTAGTAGAATTCTTATAAGTTGGGTAGTGTAGACGAATTAGAGGATGATAGAATAGTGTATGGATAATAGATAAGGAAGTGTTAGAATGGCAGACTATAAGTTTTAGGAGTCCGGCTAAATACCAATGTAGTGTAATAGCTATAGCTATCATTATGAATATGGGTTAGTTTTAATTTCGAGGACGAAATTTTTGTAAGTTGGGTAGAATGTAAAACCCCTATTCCAAGAAATCGTATATACCATTTTTAATTATTAATTAATAATTTAATTATAGTAATTAGTGGCTAATTAGGAAAAATAGATTTTTATAAATTTTTATTTTAGGTGTTGGTGCACTTAGGGGATTTATGGGGCCATTAGGAATTTTTACGAATTTATTTCATGTAGGCGACCCCTTGAGCAGTTGCTAGCTTAATTGTATGTATTAATATAATTCTAGATTTTTTTCTACGCATATATACGTATATATATATAAATATATATATATATATATACATATATAATTTAAAGGAAAATATAAAAGAAAAAGGAAAAGAAAAGGAAAGGAAAAAAAACTATTAAAACTATTACAACAAACAATCCATTCTAATACTACCAACAGCCACTACATTGCTAACAACCCGCTGGCCTCTTTGTAGCCGTGGACCACAGCCCCCTTTGTAAGCCACCCTTTTTGCATTTGCAACAACAACCACGTACACCCAACCCCCTAACCCTCGGATATCAACCCTCCTCCTCTTATATATATATATATATATATATATATATATATATATATATATATATATATATATATATATATATATATATATACCACTTATTTCAATAAAATCCTAATCCTAGATCAATCCAATCCCTTTCTCTTCCCATCTAGACTTAAGGAGAGCCGCCACAGCAGCCGGAGAACCCCGCCAGGCCGTCCAAACCGATCCCGACGACCGCGACCCCGCGCACTGCAGATTTTCGTAGCGAGGTACCTGTGTTCCGGAGTTATTTTCTGTCACCTTGCTCAACCAAACGCCACCCCGTCTTCACCGGTATTCTCACCCCTTAACCCTCTTCCATATCTATGTGATAGTAGACCTCGAATAATGCGTAACCATAGTAGAAAACAGCGCCAAAGTTGGCAGAAATAGACCAAATTCTGAGATCGCAGAAAACTGCGGTGATCATCCATGTTTCCGAGTTCTTATCTCCCACCACAGAGATCCAAATTCAATGATTCTTTTTTGTATACGTAGACCACTTGACCTAGTTTAATTTATGTTAAATAACCCTAGATTATTAACTGCTGTAGACAGAATTAAATTCGTTAAAAAATCTCACGAACATACTTTTCTAAATTTTTAAAAGTTATAAAACAGAGCGCGCTCCGCCAAACGGGACCCCCCCGCCGTATACCAAGTGTACCGAACGGTGCGCGTAGTGTAACCAAACACGAGAGAGTTCGCGGAAACTGTTTCGGACGTGTGTGTGCGCCGAAATCAGCACGTATCCGCGGACAAACCCCGTATCGCAACTTTTGCGAAAGTCGCGCACATTTTGTGCACGCTCGTAAGATTGTAACAAAAATTACACCACTGGACTCGTGGTAACGCACTGGTCCTGTGACCCAATTTTCATGCAATTCTGAGACAGTTGACCAAGTCGCCAATTGGTGGGCCCCACGGTTGACTTTTTAGACGAAATTGTATTCGGCTTATCGGAATCCATATTTGGACATACCGTTGGGTTCGTATTGACATCTAAAGTTTGTTTGACCTATAATTTATCCTATTTAGAGACTGTTACCCATGGCACACTTTTGGGTGTAAAGTGGGCTACACGTGGACCCCACTTTTATTCGAAATTATCGTTTTACCCCTGTGTTCAAATTGGACGAAAGGGAAGTGCTTTTTAGATATTTTGCTTATTCTGGGAACGTTGGTGATGTTTATTTCAGCATCCAGAGACGTTCATTCTGAGGCCGTAGCTTCTGACTCTTGGTGTTGACATCGGGACACTATATTTTGCAACTTTCTTGCCAGGCAAGATACCTTGCCAAATTATTTACAGTACTTTACATGTATTTATATTTCTATTTATTCATTGCATTTTTGTATATTTGTTGCATGTGTAGTTCGTTCAGTCATTACTTTCTATATTAGATATGTTGACACACACTTGACACCTAGTATCATGAGAGGACAATCATTAGGCGTATGGGCTTTTAACCACTCTGGTAAACCGTAGTATATAGCTCGCACTATGGACGTGTGTCGCGCTGGTCGCTACCCCCGAGGTATGTCGATTTCTGTAGAGTCGTGCTGGTCGCTACCCCCGAGGTATGACGATTTCTGATGTCCACTGGCGGGTGTGTGAGTTGTGAGGCTTAGATCGAGTAGCCTACCCTTGCCCATACGTCAAAAAGTTGTCCTCATTTACATTCATATAGATTATCTTGTACAGCGTACTTATATATTTTCTACCTATTATGCATGTTTACTGTATTCAAATTGGCTTGCTTCTATGTATCTTGTTATGTCCCTCTGATCACCTGGTCCCTTGCCAGGTATAGACGACCAGGAGTATCCGTAGGAGTACGGGCCTGGACCTGACGCATTCCTTTCTGCCGATGAGGTCTTACCTTCTGAGCATCTTTGATTACATCTAGCGATGGATTCTTTTAGCTGATATACTTTTGTCTTCACATTATTTTATATTGGAGATTTTATACTCCTCTCTCTCATTTTAGTTTTGGATATAGTCTTTAGGTAGTGGATTTGTCTCCACCCGACTATTATTTTAGATATTTCAGACTCCTTATTCTAGTTAGTATTTCTTTTCTATGACTTGTTGTGTGGATGGGATTAGCATATCTGTGACTTGTGACATTATATATACCACATGTGAGTTTATATTCATATTACAGCGTACGTATGGGTTATGGTTTCCATATATTGGAGTTGACATATCCATGCGGCTGGCATGCTTACGTGTCCAAGTCCTACATAATTTTGGGACTGGGGCGTGATACATCAACCTATAGATGGTGCAGACATGGACCCACTAGTTTTAGAGTGACAGTCGAAAGATCTAGCCGGAATCACTAGTTATCATAGTTAGTTTTCTTTAGCATTTTGGTACCGGATTTATTTTTGGCGTATATTTGAGACTTGGATTTTATTTCTATTTGTTGTTGTTATATTTAGACTGCATAGTTATGTTAGACTTCTTTGATATCTTATCGTGTTATAGATTTATGATTGAGTATTGTGTTACATTAAGTTTATTGTCCTCATTCTTGGAATTAAGATATTATTGGCGGATTACGCATTATTGCGAGATAATTAGATAGTATAGTCGACATAGACAGTGTTCTACCGTTGATGATACAACGTAGACTGAACGTACCCACGTACTCGTGCTCCTTCACCGGGTGCGGGTCGTGACAATCTTGGCAAAGTATGATTTCCATCAGCGGGGGGGAGCGGTTGCAATGGACTCTCCGTTGTTTCCAGGATCCTGGCTTGCTTATGCAGATGTCCTTGGTGGTTGCAGGTTCGTGTTCTCCCTGAGCTCAAGCACCACCTGGTTAGAGTCCGTATTAAAGTACTTATGGTCTGCATCATGCCTCTAGTGTCTCAAGGCGATGTCTATCGCTGGTGCCTTCGTTGTCCTTCCCTGTCATATATATTGTCATCACATGGGGAGAGACAGATGGGACGGTAGATGTCTCACTTTTTGCCTCGGATCCTTGTATCGAGTTATCGTCAGGAAAGGCTGGAAGTGCTGCATCTTCTTCGGACTCTGAGGAAACACTACCCCCAATATGGGAAAGTGCTCTTTTATGAGGGTGGCTACCCCCAGGAATCTCAACATTTGTTCCTTGAGAATCATTGTCTCCTCGGAACAACGGGTTGTTATAGAGTTCTGGAGGATTGCTAACCCTAGCTTGCAGAGTCATCTTTGGTCTTGAATAAATACCACCCCCAGTTGATGACAATTTTGTCTTTGAGCGGGTGCCCAGTAATACTCCTTTTGTAGGTACCGCTGCTTGCCTCTGCCTTCTTGACACGCTGGCCGAGAGTGGAGGGTTAGAGTTGTTAGAATTTTGATCTCCCTTCGTGGAGGGAGATCTCCAAGTAGAACAACATGAGGCGAAGGGCAAATCTTCCTCCTCTGGCATTTCCACCTGCTCTCCAGGATGCTTCTGGAAGGGTACTCTTGGTTGCAGTCGCTGGAATACTGACTGCCTATTTGCAGGTACTTCTACTTTAGCACACCAGTAGTTGATGATGATGTTGGCACAGTGATGCCCTAGAGGGGATATCTCACATGTCGTAGATGTCTCCCTCATTTTGTGCTTGTGATTGATCACGTCATGAAAGTCGGGCAAGAGATGATTCACCTTTACACCCTCCTATGAGCACGGGTAGACCGAGCGCATAGGTGTGTAGGTGGTATTTCTGCTCCCTGACCTGGGGTTCATACAAAAACTTTTCCCAAGTCATCAGTGGAAGACATTTGAGACTTAACCAGTCCACATGCCCCACTGGCTAGATGCATGGGTCAGTCTTGTACAACTTTCTATCAGGGGCGCGCATAACAGTTAGCGACGCATGTTGATGGTCCGTCAACTAAGAAGTTGATTGTGCTTGGCGAGATCGCACTTCCCTAGACTTTCTCGTCCTAACACGTACTGGCGCATAGTACGAAGAGTCCAAATTCCTTCCATTTTCTAGGTGGCGCATGGAGTAGATGCCACATGAGATTCTGTCGAAGACAGAACCGTTATTCTTGTCTGGGGCACATGCAATTGTCTTCCTGTGCCTGGAGTTCAGTATCGCATGCCTTTTCCTCTTTACCCCACGTCATGGGCGCATGGGCTGTGCATCAACCCCCAAGATCCTGACATCGTAGAGTTTTCCTTTGCTAGAACTTAGGTGCTGAGCACTTTTCTCCTCAGATGTGGTTGTCGCATGCACAGTATCATGACCCGCACCCAGAATTTGGGCATGAGTCGTGGGTACGTCCAGCCTATGCCGCAACATCGGCGATAGAATATTGTCTAGGTCTCAATACTACTAAACATAACTCACAACCTGTCAATGATATCAACTCCATAAGGAGGACAATGAATAATACATTGCTCAACAGTTCATAATATATATACTCAATCACAAAAGCTATAAGAGATAATGGCACGATGAGATATAATGATAAGAAGTACTGACATACGCCAAGAACAACAACTCAAAATACAACGATAAATCTAAAGTCTAGTTGTCCAACATAAATAGTCTCAATAAAAGTCTCAACATAAGTCTCAACATAGTCTCAACATAAATACGGTCCAAGTCTCAAATTTAGAACAAAAGATGCATAAAATATAACTGTCTAAATAACTGCAGGTGGTGTCTCCTCTAAGGAGAGGGACTCTTCTAAGATCTCTAGTATGTAGTCTCCCTCTACACATGGCCCATAGTGTGTAGGACAGAAGTCCTCAAGGTCCTCTAGAAAAATGTTATCCAGTCAGGATTGGAATGAAGTACAAGCACTAACAGCAGTTTCATTTATATTGACAAAAACTATAATACAGTATAAAAAAATGTAAACCCCCTCGATTTATTCTGTAGATAGTTAGAGTGGTCTTGGAAAATTTTGATGGAAGATATTGAGTTTAGAGTAAAGGAGATTTATCTGGAATTTTAATCCAATTAATTTAAACCATTGGCACACCCTATCTTTGTCTAATTATTCAGAGCCCATTATCAGCCCATAAATTCCGTACAAATATTGTACATTCGACTCAACTCGTCAATTTAGGCACTAGACTTTTCTGACTGTTAAAATCAACTTTCGTGTGCTCTAAATTAATTGCACAACATTCCGAAAATCGTAACCCGTATTTTATTCCGTGTCGGACACCTGTGTCGTTACCCTCGATTTCGGGATACCAACTTAACCCGTTGAGCCGGACCAACTAAAGGGTCCAAGACCGACTCTAAGCCCCCACCATTTTTGGCCTTTGCGCCGTTTCCAGATTTTGACCCCGCGGGCCCCAATTAAATTAAATTCGCGGGACGCGTTATCGTTACTTAAATCGGGATTTAACAACCTTGTAAATTCTATTTTAATATTAAATTAATCCCAATGCCCTTCAAATTTGACCCGCGCCTAACGCGCAACGCCCCCTCACTATGACAATTTTTAAATATATTTTTCTCCGCAATTTTTGCGTCATTTCATGTGTCCATACAAATTCCCGAATTTACGGGGGCTTATTTGCAATTAATAAAATTGTTGGCAACATCCCATTGGTCATGATTATTTGAGAGGGTCCCAATATAGGGTCCCAATCTCACCCACCTATTCCTCACATGAAGAAACCCTCTCCTCTTCATGTTAAATCTCATCCACCCATTTTGAATGGATGGATCCCAACCCTCCATCCAATTCCCAATCCCCTATAAAACATCCCATCAACACCACTCTCCCCTCTTCCCTAGGCCGGCCCTAATCCCTAGGAGTTTGGGAAACCACCCCTCACTCTCCTCCTCCATTTAATTTCTTCATGCAAGAAGAAACTCCAAGCTTCTTCCTCCATTTCCATTCTTCCTCTTCTTTATTTCTTCTTCCATTATTCTTCTTCTATATCCTTTCTTCTTCATTCTGAGAAAGGCCCGACCGGCCGGCCGACCGACTCGGCTCCGGCCGTCGACCCCCGCGGCGGCTCCACAGCACTGTGCAGCTGTACTCCGACCGCCGGCTGCAGTTCCATTCCAACCGGACTGAGCAGTCACCCCCCACGCTGTGAACTCCCCTGACCGCCGGACTGGACAGCCCGACCGGCCCTGAGCAGCTCCGGCAGTCCCGCTCAGGCCAACCGACAGCAGCTACGCCCCTCCGGCCGTTTCTCCACCCCGGCGGAGCCACCCTCGACTTCCACAGCCGCACCGCCATTGTTGTCCCCACCGTGACGACCTCCACAGGATCTCCACCCACACCACCTTCCAGCATCACTCCGGCCTCGGCGTCGGGGTCATTTTCTTGCAGACAGCCCGGCCTGACGGAGCAGCGCCGCCCCGCCACTGCTCCGGCGGTGCATAACCCGCGGCGTGCCGCTCGGCTTTAGATTTCCCCCGACTCCGGCCTGAGACCACCCCGCTCCGGCCAGTTTCCCACTCTCGACTTCGGCGGGCTTTCCTCGGTAGCCACCTCAACACCCCTACACCACCAGCTTCCTCGCCAAACCGACCATCCTCCACCCGCTGGCCGAGATCCCCGCTCCTCACGGCTACCACCCCTCCAGCCATGAGCTCCGGCAGTCGAACGCGGCCGTCTCGTCGACCTCGCTGCGTACATTCCATTCGACCACCACCCTGTTGATCTACTGCCACCACCACCTCCAGTGGTTCTCCGGCCATCACCCCCGGCCAGCGAGCCTCGACAAGGTCGACTCTCTCTCCCCCTCTCTTTGATTATTGGTCATGTTGAGTTTTAACTAAGGTTTAGTATCAGTATTTATATAATTGTCTTATGTTGATGAGAAGCATGGGAAAATGACTTGAGACTGGGTTTAAATAAGGTTTAATGTGTTTTAGAGTTTATGTAGTGTTTTAGGCATATGTGTATAGATAGCTATTAGGGTTTGATGGTTCAATAATGTTGTGTAGTTGCGGTGAAGCATAAATAATCTTGTTCCAAGTGATGATTAATGTTTATATTGGATAAAGTGAATGTGATTTAGGTTAATGATGACTAAGACCAATGATGATTAAGGTGAATGTGGATTATAATGACTTAAGATTAAGGCTTAAGGGTGAACTTGTGGTTTATCGTCATCAGTATATTAATAGGGATTAGAATGAGAGGCATTTAGCTTTAGGGATTCAACGTATTTATTATTGAGCAGGGGATATCATTATGTCGTTCATAAGATTGAGGATTTGATTTCTAATATCGGAATCGATGGAGGAATACATATTGGTAATTGTGAGAGAGTGTTCGAATACTGAACAATTGTCTGTGAAGATTTAACTAGATATAATTATTCTTTTGAGGAGTGGTTTATATGGTGAAATGGTAATAAAGGGTATGAAGGAAGGCCTAGTATTTAATGAGTAATTATTTTAAGGAAGACATAATTAAACAAGAGGATAATATCTATAAAGGCCAGAGGAGACTGAGGATTGGATCAGGGTTTGATAAACGGAATATCGTAATTGAGGTTGGGCTTGATGATATTGTACAGAGGACTAGTTTGATTTGATGTAACGTACCAATGGTCAACCTTGGTCAACCCTCTAGCGTCTTGTCCCTGTGAGTGTAGCCGAGTCTGAGCATATGTATAGACGTGTGTCACATCCCTGATTGCCGCATGATAGTTTATTGATGTAGTTTGTACCTCTTCTCTAGGTACTGCGGGACCTGAGGACTTGGACGCGGTACCAGGACCCCGTCATCAGCAGCCTCGCGCAGGCAAGTGTACCTTGCCACCCTGTATTTCAGTTTACAGATATTTATTGTTCCATTATGTACATTGTGCACGTAGTTATGTTGACGTTCGATACTCCACGTCCGGATCGCAACCGGGTGATGACATTCGACTTAACGTCTTAGAATAAATACTAGATGCTTCATAGCACCTCGATGCACGTACCTGAGTACATCGATACCCCAGGACACACTCATACACTGTGATCGTGCCAGATTCCTGTATCCTGATACTGACATCATGACCAGAGACTGGGACGACCTTAGGGTCGCGTCTGTTGAGTTATTTCTGTGTGTCGAGACTGTAGTTAGAGGTTCAGGTTCAACGCATAATCGTTGACCGCTTGGGAAGGGGAAGACAGTTACTAGACGTTTGGGCTACTCTGTACGCGCTTATATATATGTAGTATTTTCTAGTGATACCTGTTTCTAGTGTAGCTGTTTCACCCGTGTGACTCTTTGCTCGGAGCTGCGGTACGTGCCGTGTGTTTCCGTGTTCGGAGCTACGGTTTTATTTTAGAAAGCCCACGCGTCGAACGTTGTCTTTAAATTGTATCACACTAGATGGTTATGATAGAGTACCCTGTCGTGCACTTGTACTTTCTGTTTACTTGGCTTGCGATATTTCTGTACCTTGTTACGTCCCTCTGAGGACCTGGTTCCCTGCCAGTTTTGCAGCATAGACGATTACAGAGCACTTGGAGATACTGATGGAGTGGCATATCTTGCGAGCATGGTACCAGGTACTCACATTATATCTACCGGCATTATGGTTATTTTACATTGATTATTCACCTGCTGTTGTAGCCTAGTTTTGTAGACTCATACTTCTTCTCGAGTCTATTCGAGTTAGTGTGTTATTGGGCGGCCGACCTTATCACATTTAGCTCTTTCTTGTATACTGATGTACATTGTGGATTGAGACATAGAGGTTTACATTTATGGAAAATTCTAGATAGTGCCCTTTATATTACAGCTTATACGTATTCGAGTCAGACCAGAGTCTGGTCGAATGCGTAGCTGGCGTGTCACGTATTCCTGGTCCTACGTATTTTGGGACTGGGGCGTGACAAAAAATACAATATGAAGATAAATACTGGAAATAAGAAATACTGGAGAATATGTAATCAGCAGTAGCACAACTAGCAATGAACAGAATATAAGTGAATGCTAGAACAATGAACTGGAATACAGAAATAAATATCTAGCTAAGTGTTTGAAATATCAGTCTATCATGTGATCGGCTTGGGACAATATCAGGCTTGTTATATATGATTGGCTATGATTCATGTGAGGTCGGGCTAACCATCTGGTTAGCTATGATGTGAGCAATAGTCAGGCTAATTATATATAACAGGCTATGAGGCATGTAAATGGTCATGCTATACCCAACGTGATGTGTGGGGTGAGCTATGATGCATGTAAGTGGGGTATGATCACATAATCTGCTAATATTTTCCGTCCCCCAGCTAGCACGATGGATTCCAATCATGACTCCTTGTGACAGGGATCGATGATGCTAACTCATGTATCCATAGTGTCAGAATCAAGTACGCTATACACTAGAATCATAGAGATGATCAACATAATAAAAACTGTCAAAGAATGTACTCACCTGTGGTCTTGAGCTGGCAATACCAATATCTTATTCCCGAAGTCTCGCACGAACAATCCAGCGATCCTATATATATATATAATGTAATAATAATAACATCAGTTGTTACACTAGCACGTACATGAACATAAATATACTGCACTTAGAAACTAACGCAAACAGGGGTTACAACTGGTCAAATAGCAGGGTCAAGTGTGTACGACTAAATGCACAGGTGTCATATCCTCGAATACCGTACGTAGCAAGATGAAATAACTAACATTATCATATGTCCAATCTCCAAATCTCGTGCAATACAAACACAGGTCCTAGCTGGTATGTTAGGGTACACAAGGTAGACAACTAACACCTATGGTCATACAACATATATAATACTAATAACCAAAATCCCATAAAATATATATGTTAAACCTAATTATTATACATACATACATGCACACACACATACTAGTTATTAGGATTTACCAACACAGTGTCATACTACACACAACATGAAGGAAAGAGCAAGTTTCGAACCTTGGTGTGCACGTGACCGAGGAGGGGGTAGTCGATGTCGAGGGAGGTCGTGGTGATCGGTGAGGGTGGTAATGTGAAGTCGGGGGCGATAGGCGAGTGTAGTCGGCTGTGAGTGGGGTGGAGGTGATGATAAAGATGGCGGAGATGACTGTTGTTGGGGTCGACGCTAACCGGAGATGGTGGTGGCCGACTGTGGGGAAGTCGTGTGGTCGGGGAGGTCGGGTGTTGGTGTGGGAAGTCGACGACCGGGCTGCTCGTCGTGGAGAGGTCGAGGGAGAATAAGGAGGCGGTGGCTGCTTTCGTGGCCGGAGATGGGGTGCTCAGGCGGTGAGGAGGTTCGGAGGAGGAGTCGGCTCAGTGGTCACTGGTCGGGCTCCGGCAGGGTGTAGGTCGACTGTGAGGATGTGTCACGCCCCAGTCCCAAAATGACGAGGGACTGAGCATGTGAGCAATGGCCAGCAGCACGCACTGATGACAACCCAATTTAATGGATCCATCAGGGCATGCTTAAGCTGTAGTCTAGCAGTACTAAGTACAAGTCTCAGGTATTACTAATCTCATCCACAGAATAAACACAGATTAATTGCCGAAAATAATGCAATGGAAATAAATAAGCAATATCAAATAAGTGTCTCGGGAAACAAATCCGAGAATTATTCTGTTACATTTTAAGAAAAAGACAGGAAATAAAATACTGAAATGGAAACACTGTGAATATGAAGCCGGTGCTCAGGAGAAGTCTTCTGCAACTATCTCGTCCTCGGTTCCGGGTTCTGCTCCAAGGAGTGCTCTTGTACCGTACACCTCGGGGTAGTTCTCTGCGGCTACACCTGGGGACATAGTCCATTCCAGGTCCTCAGGGGACATAACAAGGTACAGAAAATACAAGCCAAAACATATGCAGTACAACAATAAAATAAACAGCAGGGTAAATATGTAAACCAGCTAGTGATATGCAAGTGAGAGTTTTAGTCATACTCAGGCTGACTACTATAGGATCAGTGTCGAAGAAACCATAGCAGTATTTTCTCGAGGAGCCAGTAAGGAACCAAAGCTCTGTATCAGAGTCTAAGGCACCGCCAGATATAAGTATTTATATTATATTATATTCAGCCTTGATATGACAATACTCTCCCCACCCCATGTAATCTCACGTCACAGTTCCAGAATGTCACAGGTACAAGTCACGCAAGATTGAACTAATGCAATGAGTCAGGTTAAAATCTAAGCACGTAAACTGTAATGACATGAAAATGTAACCTATACGGGATCACCAGGTATATCTCAGACAATTCCGTCACATGAAGAGTGTCAGGTGTCCTGGGTTAAGCAGTTAAACATGTTGCATAAGAATCTACCAGAAATCAAGTAAAATACTATAACCAGGATTATCTGAGAATTGGCAAGCTTTACTTGCCCACTGATGTATAAACAAGTCCAGAAAATAACTAGCAAGCTGCAGGGTTTGGCAAGGTACACTTGCCTGTGGTTTCGGCTCTTATTGCGGCTCTGACTTCGGTTGGATTTGCAGGCGGTACTCCGGTTGCTGAAACAAACATCACCATCAGATCCAGAAAATATCAATCAGCTAGAAATGCTTGTCCTTGGGTCCAATTTGGAGACAAGGGCAAAAAGGCAGTTTCGACCAAAACGGGGTCCACCGGTGGGTCCGCTTTGCACCGAAAAATGCGTCAGGGTCAACGGTCTCCAAAATTACCAAACTCAGTGTCAACAGGTCAGAAACGCTGATACGAACCCAACGGAACTTTCAGAATTTAATTCCGATGAGCCGATCACAAAATCGTCCGTCGAGCGGGGCCTATGGGGCCCACGACACGCAATTTCGTCAACGTTCTCAGAATCGAACCAAACTTGACCCATAGGACCAGCGTATTCCTACGAGTTCGATGGCGCAAGTTTTGTCTCGATCCGACGAGTGTACATAAAGTTAGGGTGAATTGCAGAAAAGACGGATATGGGGCGATGTCCGCGGATACGCGTTGATTCCGGTGTGCACGCACACCCGAATCAGCTTCCGCGAAATTCCACACGTCCGTATCGACGAGGCGCACGTATCTGTGAAGACCGCGCGCGACCAAGTCGTCCCGTTTGGCGGGGCGTACTCAGTTCCGGGGTAAAAAGGGTCTAGTTTTTTCCTGTTTTTGGATCGCGGTGTGCGATCACCACAGGACGCGATGCCCCGAACAGTTTGTCCGGACACCGAGAGGGTCATACAGGCTTCCTAACGCAATTTGCGGAATCGAAAACGGAGCTACGAGCAAAAAGTTACACGCACCTGAAGGGGACCCGAAAACAGGGTCAAATCGTGTCCGACACGTGTCCGACTCGTGTCGGACACAGGGATCCGAATTAGGGTTAGGGTTAGGGTTTGGCTCGGGATCCGGCGAGGGGCGGCGCTGGGCGGCCGGGCTGCGGCGGAGGGGGCCGGGGCTCTGCGACGAGGCGGCGCGGCGCTCGAGCGGAGGCGGCGGCGGCGAGCGGTGTCGACGGCGGCTCGTGCTGCTGCTGCTGGTGCTGCTCGCCGGGGAAGGAGGAGGAGGGGCGGCGTCCGGTGGCTCAGGGACGGTGCTGCGGGGTAGGAGACGGCGGCGGCGAGTGGTGGCTTTGGCGGAGGGGCGCGGCGGAGGAGGGGGTAGCTGACGGTGGGGCTCGACGAGAGGGGGGGTTTTATAGGGGTGGCCGGAGCTGTCGTGGCCGAGACGGGCGGGGAGAGGGGTGGTGGGCGTGGGGGTAAGGGCCGGCCGGAGCGGGCGGAGGGCGCGGCGGAGACGTCGCGCGACGCGGGGCGGCTGGCCGGGTCGTGCAGCGTGGGGGGGAGAGACGGGTCGGACGGGTCGGGCGGCTGCGGGCAGACCCGACCCGACCCGGTGGGGAGCGGCTGGGTTTGGGTTCGGGCTGGGCCCGGTGGGCCGGGCCCAGTGGGCTGGGGTATTGGGTTGGGCCGGCCTGTTAGGGTTAAAAATAAAATAATAATAATAATAATAATAATATTAAAACCAGTAATTATTTAATAATTAAATAATTAATTAAATAATTAAATTTAGGTGCTTTAAAAATAGGTCCGGGGCTCGATAAATTCCAGAAAAATTGTCCTAAGTCCAGTTTTTCATTTTACATCCAAAAATATTATTTTCATAATATTTTAATATCATTTATTATCAATTAAAAATCATTGAATAATTAAAACCCTGTTTTTAAATTACGAAAAAATCCCAGAAAATTCCAGAAAATTGTGAAAAATCCAGTTTTTAAAATTTTAAAAAATCAGGGGGTTTACAGGATGATGATGGTGGTGGTGTAGATGGTGGTGGTGTAAGGGGTGCTCAGGCGAAGGAGTTTAGTCATAGGTGGTCAAGATGGTGAGGAGGAGAAGTCGGGGTCGGCTGTGAGGGAGAGGCGGTGGTGCTCAGGCGGGATCGTGGCTGCTCCGGTGGGATGGTGGCCGGAGGGGAGGAAGAGGAAGGAAAGTTTAGGGTTTCGGTTTATTTTTGTTTGATGATGGTGATGAAAAAATAATGGAGAGAGGAGAGTTTATGTATAAGAGAGAAAAGTGGGTTGATCACCTAGGAATTAGGGCCGGCCATGTGCTCCTTGGGATGGGGTTGGTTTCTACATGAAGGAAATTGGATGGCTAGGATAGTGCATATTTTAATGGAGGGCTTAGGATGGCAAGGGGGGAAATTGAGTGTTGTACACTCCAAAAAATAGGGTAAAAATTAGTATGACTGGTCAAAATAGGAGGGGAGTGTGTTTCTTCATGTCTTGGGTCCAATGGGAGGTGGATATCTCATTGTATTTTTGCATAAAAGTCCCCAACAATTGGAAAATTGCACAATTAGTGGGATTTGAGATTGGATGAGAAAAAATACCATGTTTGGTGTGATATAGTGGGATTTAGGATTGGATAAGGAAAAATACTATTTTTGGTGTGATATAGTAGTTTAAAAGGGTGTGTGGTATTTAATATGAACCTTAAGGGTGTGACTGGGGGTTTGGGTTGGTGTTGGATCTAGTTTTGGGTTAGGTTGAGTCCTTACACCAATTTAATTACAAATAGTGTAAATGGTGTTCTTAAATTAATTGAAAGTGCATAGGATTAAAATTAGGTGGGACACAAGTATCATGGACGTAGAAGACTCAGAATAGAATATTGTCATAATTTAGATTGCACAAAATGGGTCGAGATTGTGTCTCAAATTTTGATTGGAACGGACAAGGATGCAAAGTTGAATTTATTTGGAATTACAAATAAATGTTTTAACGAATATTGTGCGACTAAAATGAAGCACAAAAGAGCATATTTATGAGTTACACAAAGGTCAAAATGAAAGACTGGCACGTCTAGGACAATGGTGTAAAATTTGTTGGAAGGCAAAAACTAGTGTAGCGCTCCAAATATCGAAGTAACGGTAAGGTACAACAATGAATAAAAATCACGGAATAAATTATAATCCCAATAATTAATCCCAAAAAAATTAATTAAAATTAATAATCCTATATGTTGGTCAAGGGTTCATCTAGTGGGTTTCTAGGTCTAGTCTACTAACTCATGCATTAATGAACACTATATATATATATATATATATATATATATATATATATATATATATATATATATATATATATATATATATATATATTGTCTTTTATTTATTATAAGTATTGTGTGTATATATATATATATATATATATATATATATATATATATATATATATCATGCAACTATTTATAAGATAAAATATACACAATACTTATAATAAATAAAAGACAAATATATATATATATATATATATATATATATATATATATATATATATATATATATATATATATATATATATATATATATCATGCAACTATTTATAAGATAAAATATACACAATACTTATAATAAATAAAAGACAAAAAAATACCCTTATTTTAAGAATGTGGTAGTGACACACAGAGAGATCATTTGCGGATGCCAGACGTACATCTTGAGCAACAGGTAGAGAGACGGGGAGCGCCTGCTCCGTAGTTGGGTGAGGCGTACTGGCCTTGGTGATCCATGTCCTGCGAGTCTTCTTAGGCTTTGCTAGCCTTGGTGAAGGACATGCGCTGCCCTCCGAAAGTATTTTCTCAAAGTCTTGCTGGTCGAAGCATACTACCAGCATCTTCTTGCGTCGGACTATGTCACTATCTTTTCATCATTGGAAAAGGACGTCCCCAACAGAGTCATCATTCTTCTTTCAATACAAGAAATAAGTTGTGCTAACTTGGTTTCATATATTAAAATCAAGAAAAGTACAAAGAATCCTTAAATAAGAAATCTAAGTATAAAATAATTCTGGGGAGTGTGAAGATAGAAATCGAGTACTGCAGCTGACTCATTTACTCCGTTGACGGTCCAACGATGAAGGAACTTGCTAGGTCTCTGGGTCACTGGCACGAAAGGCAGCAATTGGGCTCTTAAGTGTGCTTTCTCTTCGTCCCCCATCTCTCTCCGTGTCTCGGGGGAATGCGTCCCTGCTATTTATAGCCATATACACTGGATGGCTTATGCATGCGCATATGCTATGCGCCCCAGTCAAGCTGCCGCATAGGGATCCTTAAAAGAATATGGTTGCAACCGTGGGCGTATGCCATGGTCAGGATGTCACGTGATATTGGTTAGGATTTAGCTGTTTGGTGAGACCTTGAACCATTTTGTGTGTGACCTAGTCAGCTTGACACGTGGCCTGCAATGGTTGTCAAAAATCTCTCACTAGTTTAAACAAAATGGTTTGGTCGCGTAAGACCGCATAAAGGTTGAACCATATAGAAGTTGGGTCTCATAAAAACTTGGCCGCATAATGACTATGTCACATGGAGAGCTTGGATGTATGGAGAACTTTGACGGATAGAGAGCTTTGGCCCATAGAGAACTTCGACGCATAGAAAGCTTTGTCGTGTGTACGCATAGCACTACACAGCTATATGTAGACAAAGATAATTATGATGGGGACGTCAGCACTGACAGTGTCAAAGTTGAGACGTTCAGAGTCATCAATTGTTGTCAGAGTCATAAATATTGTGACTGACAGAAGTGACATCATGCATCAGATTCGTTATTCGCCTGGGACTTCTGCCGCATATTGTAGATGTCGCATACGCTCCTTAACGCATAGATGCTTTTGTGTATGCTATTTAGAATATAAACACATAGTTTTTCATGCTTCTACACCTCCTTACCCCTACATTTGGAGATAATCCCTAGACTCGACATCCTGTTGATTCTTATATAATGCACATGTCCTAGTTTATTATGCCATAACTCAAGAGGATAAGTAGAAGATGACACTGCATTGACATTTTTAGACTGAGTTATAAGCTGATTTTTTAACATCCCTTCGGTACAAAATACTTTTCTGAAATATGTTCCTTTATATGACATCACCATTTGACATTCTCAAGCCTGTGTTACACAGTAGACTTCTTGAGATCAGGTTCTTCGCAATCACTGGTACGTGCTTCACGTCATGTAGCATCAACGACTTACCCGAAGTTAAATTCAGCACCACCATTTTGATCCCAAGTGCTTCAGCTTGTGACTTATTCTCCATAGAAATCTTCTTGGATGTAGGTTTGTATGTGGTGAACAACACCCTCATTGAGCAAACATGGCAAGATGTACCAGTGCGTACCCATCAGTCATTGTCGACACCAGTTGAATCAACCTGCACAATCATAGAAACCTTGTTAGGCTCACATTGATCATTTGGTTTGGGCTTGTATCTACAATTCTTCTTGTAGTGGGCTTTTTTGCCACAATTGTAGCAAGTCACGTCAGACCTGGACTTTGGCTTGAAAGAAGCCAACTTTACCTTTAGATGGTTGCAGTCCTTCCTTTTATTGTTGTAGGAAGCCTTCTGCTTTTCTTTGGAGTCTTTAGCATGCACCATGTTGGCCTTGGCCAACTGCTTGGACAAAGTGTCTACCTTGAGTTGAGCCCTCAACTCATCTAAAATGTAGATCTAGTACAATAGGAGTTCTATATCGATATCTATCTTCTTTCGGTATATGTCTGTAATGAACTTGTTCCACCTAGGAGGGAACTTGGAGATAACACCCCTTACAATGAATTTGTCTTCTTGGGACATGCCTTTATCCTCAAAATTTTGTCGTAACTTGAGAAATTCTTTGACTTGAGGCAATGTGACCTTGTCATCCTAAAAATGCATCTTGAAGAACTTGTCCATGATATGAACTTTGGATCTCTTCTCATCAGACTTGTAGTGCTTCTCAAGAGACTTTCATAGTTCTTAGCTTGGACCTCCTTGTTGTATGATTCTGCCATTAAATCCTCCATAACATTAAGAATCAATAGTTTGCAAAGGTTGTTGTCTCTCCTCCACTTTTGTTGCAAAGCAGTGGCTTCAACAATCATCTGAGCATTATCAATTTTTGGAAGAGTTGGTTCAGGATCTGTCAACACATAATTGACGTTTACGAGTTGAAGATTAAAACTGATCTTTCTCTTCCAGATTTTGAAGTGCTCCCCTTCAAACTTCTTAAGTTTGTAAAACTTATATCGAGAAGACTTGCACGGTTATCCATCTTTATCAGATCTTGCTTTGAGACTGTTAGTCCCGAGGTAGATCAAATTTGGATCACAGATTAGTACAGAGATTTATGCAAAATTTTACAGTTTGAAGAAACTCAACTCCA
Organism: Iris macrosiphon; assembly: GCA_036927795.1. Taxonomy (NCBI): domain Eukaryota; kingdom Viridiplantae; phylum Streptophyta; class Magnoliopsida; order Asparagales; family Iridaceae; genus Iris; species Iris macrosiphon. The sequence continues at coordinate 64,032,193 of JAYESA010000008.1, read as the reverse complement.
ACAAAATTTCTTTATAATATATCAGATTACAAAGTTACATATTTCAATACCGTTCTTCCTTGCAAATATAGTTGCAATTGAAATAGAATGTTTTATAAAAATAGAGGAAGAAGAAGATGAAAAAAACATACAACTCTTACTGGGGTGATGAAGCAAGATCAGATATGGACATATAAAGTGAAGAAAATATATTGCGCCAAAAACGGCGTTATACTAGAAGATTTCTTTAAACCACCTACGACATCTCCGGAACCTTGCACTCGGGAGTTCCGCTACCCGGTCAGCGGACGGAGATTGAGGGAACAACGCCCTCAGTGAGAGTTCGGGGGCGAAGCCCCCAAAAGGTATGTAGATTTCTAGATCTATTTATCTTTGGACAAGTGTCATAAATAAAAAAAAGTCTTCAAGTCTGCTCAAATGTCAAAAGATTGGCGTCATCAAAGTGCTCTTAATTTTTCTCATTTATTATGTATTTTATCTTTATTGATAGGACAAATTGTACATCGGGTCTCACTGGCATTAGGAAGCTCAAACCCCAACCAGATCCTAGTCCATCAGAAACAAACATAACCCAAACTTGGACAACCAAACTGGCCTATATAGAGACCGAACTCGGTCCTAGACCGAACTCGGGCCAAACTCGGTCCTAGACCGAACTCGGGCCGAACTCGATCCCTGTGACCCAGCTTTTCTGATTTCTCGTTCCTCCAGGAGAATAGGGTGCCAACATTTATATTTTCGAACGTTTGGGGATCGAACTCTGCTCGAACTCGGTCATTGTACAACCCTATAAATAGCCATGTATTTCACTCATTTTCAATCAGCTCATTCAAGTAATTCACTTAAAAATATATTCCATTCTGAGCTTTACAATCTTCCTATTCCCAAGATCAACTCTCAGGCTTCTAGTGCCAAGTACGATCTCGATTAGAAGTTTGTTCCAGTAATAAAGCTTGATTTTCTTTTTATTTGAAGTCGACAAACTCTTCGGATCAAAGCTTGTGGTTGTAAGAAGTCCTTGTTCCCTTAAGATCAAAGCACGTGGTGTGTAATATTCATTCAGATAGTGGATTAATACCGGACAAGAGTCTTCGGGACTGTACTGCCCTCCTCGAGATACATCAGTATACATCGTGGTGCTAGTGTTTGTGATTCTTACCCTTCGCTTATTTCTTTATATTTTTGATGAATATTTTGTGTTGGTAATTAGTGCTGGATTATTTGGTCTTGTTAGAGTAATTACTGGTTAACTCTATTCACCCCCTTCCTAGAGTTGCCTATAGTTGCAACTCGAACAGACTCCCTGAACGTAAGGTAGCGGCCATAACAACTCTTCTGTTTTGTCTCTCTTTTTGTATCTCTCAAAGGAGGCACGAAAAGACTATTTATTGAGAAAGATGGAAATCCTAACCCTAATGCCAGTCGACGCCTAATATGGAAGGATAACAATCAATTAAGATCGAATCCCAAAAGATCGAAATTGATTAAAATTGAATTTATTTGTCACAACTGTCCAAATCACGCAATCTACTGAATATGCACGTAATCTGAGCAGCCCACGCATGCTCATGTGTTCATTAGCACATGCGCACATACGCGTATACGTGCATAGCCGTATAGTCGCGCATGCCACACACATCACACATAGTCGTACAATGTCGCGCATGCGTGCAGCTATAAGTGCAAAGTGTGTCATCAAAGCACCGTTTTGCCCCCTTCGTCCGAGTCAGAGTTACAAGACCTAGCTCCTATGAATTTTTTTTTCAAAGAGAGTGACATAAACAAAAATTGTTCCTTAGATGTTTAAACTTAATCTCTCTAGAAAAATTATTCCACATGAGTCACCAAACTTCATGTGCATATGCCAATACAAAGCATGGCTATATATTGGAATATAAACTTGGTAGTTTTTCTAATGTGAAATAAAAGTTTCCAAAGCCTAAGTTAAAAATCCCAACATCATCTATTGGGCATATGTTAACACAATCATAGTATAATATGGTGGTGTCCGAAAAAAGTGGTCCTACATGTGGGTGAACCCGAAATTGTCACTCTTATGTAAAATGAAAATAAATTAGTACAAAACCATGCTAATGCGAAGATCAAAACCAGGAGGTAAAGTGTAGGTATGTGTCAAAATAATCCTCTAATACCCAATTCAATTAATGGGACAATGAAGCAATTAACCACACATATAATCCACCTTATCACCATTACACCGTTTGTCCACATCATCTAACCCTCCAACCCCTCCCTATTGCGCACCAAACAAAGACGACCACCACGCAACTCAAACTCTCACCTCCCAACCCACCTACCACCCATCTTCCCGTCAACAGAGAGCTAACGGCTATTTAAACAACCTGATCTTGATCTCCTTCGTCATTAATCAATCGCCATGGATGTGCAGCTTGTCGAGAAGGCTCTATTAGGCCTCTTTGTAGCGGCTGTGGTGGCTATCATCGTGTCGAAGCTGCGTGGCAAGAAGCTGAAGCTCCCCCCGGGTCCTATCCCCGTGCCGATATTCGGTAACTGGCTCCAGGTCGGAGATGACCTCAACCACCGCAACCTCACCTCCTTCGCCAATCGCTTCGGCGAGGTCTTCCTGCTCCGCATGGGACAGCGCAACCTGGTTGTCGTCTCGTCCCCGGACCTGGCCAAAGAAGTCCTCCACACACAGGGTGTCGAGTTTGGCTCCCGGACGAGGAACGTCGTGTTCGACATCTTCACCGGCAAAGGCCAGGACATGGTGTTCACGGTCTATGGGGAACATTGGCGGAAGATGAGGAGGATCATGACTGTCCCATTTTTCACCAACAAGGTTGTCAGCCAGTACAGGTATCAATCAAATTCCAGAAAATTGCATCAAATTTCTTTTAAATTACATCAAAAACCATAAAGTTTGACAAAATTATAAACGCAGTCCCAATACCTTCCTTAGAAGGACATAATATTTTTTACAAGCTACGCCCTTTTGATGGACGTATATTTTGTACTTATATTTATTGAATCGAATGGAGGTTAACTGATGAAATTTTTTAGTGACGAAATTTTAGTGAATTTTTTTTTTTTAGTGACGAAATTATATTTTTTTTTGCAAATTTGAACTTTTAGGATCAAAATTTAGTGACAAAATTGGACTTTTACTAACAATCCATATTCAAGGTGCATCCCACACGATTACCATAATGTATGACACCTCCCACTTTTGATGGAAATCGTTTCCAACTAACGGTCAACTCCTTTAACCAAAAAAATTGGACAAAAATACCCCTTCGTACACGGCAGAGGAGGGGACTGGGAAGAGGGAAAGGATATTTCGGTCAAAATTTAAGAGTCAAAGCAGTTGACTGTTAGTTTCCGTTAAAAGTGGAGGGTGTCATACATTATGATAATCGTGTGGGATGTATCTTGAATATGGATAAATAAAGTGGGGTACAACTCAAATTTTTTTTCTTTTTTTAATATTATTCATGTACTCGGAAACACTGTTCTCCGGAAAAGAAAATTTAATATGTAATATGTCATTCAGAAAGGCGTAAATTATGCAAAAAAAAAAAAATTACGTCCCTCTAAAGGACATATTTGGACTGAGTTTATTATTTTTTCAAATTTTATACTTTTGGTACAATTTAAAAGAAATTTGGTGCTTAATATGCAATTTTCTGATAAAATTTCTTGACAATTAACATTGCATCAACTCCGGTTTACATGGGTTATCTATTTATATTATTCCATGCATTATGTGTCCCAAAGTTGAATGTCTATTTTATGGAAAAATTATTCAGTAAGCTGGGCTCATCGTGCATCCTCCTCCTACTCATCGACTTGATGGCATAGAAATGAGTACATGCAGTGGAATTCTTCTCTTTCCTATGTTATCAAGTACTGGACGAGGAAGAGTGTGCACTTTGAGCCTGACTTACTGAATAATTTCTCCATTTTGTGGACTAAGAGTTGGACGTGATGGTATAGCTTAAAATGTTCAGTAGAGACTATGTCGCTTGTTCTTATTGTTTCTCTTCATTGCTATGATATAAAGTTAAATTTGCTTGTACTAGGTACGGTTGGGAGGAGGAAGCGATGCGAGTGGTAGAAGATGTGAAAGCGGACCCAATGGCAGCATCAGAGGGGATTGTGCTCAGGAGGCGGCTTCAGCTCATGATGTATAACAATATGTATAGGATTATGTTCGATAGGAGATTTGAGAGAATGGACGATCCCTTGTTCGAGAGGCTCAAGGTTCTCAATGGGGAGAGGAGTCGCCTAGCACAGAGCTTCGAGTACAACTATGGCGATTTCATTCCCATCTTGAGGCCTTTCTTGAGAGGCTATCTCAGGATCTGCAAGGAGGTCAAGGACAGGAGGCTGAAGCTCTTCAAGGATTATTTTGTTGAGGAGAGGACGTAAGTATACCTTCTGTTTTTTTTTTATATATATATATCTAGACTTTATCCGTGACTATAAGAGCCATTCAGTCGGTGGAGGGAGGATTCGAACCTTGGTCTACTCCAAGACGATCCGTCATATTACCAATAGGGTAATGTCTTTGATAATTTTTTATTATTTTTATTACTAGTATATATATATATATGCAATGTACGTATTGGATATATTATTATTTACTAAAAGGTAAATTGTTTAGAAAAATTAAAAAATATTTGTCTTAATTATTTTAAATTTAATATTATTATTTAGGAAATCAAAAGACAAATCATATAATTATCTATTTGATCCTATCGACTTTAATGAATAATTTTAATTAGTAAACATATATGATGTTATATTTAGAAAGAAAAAATTAAAATTATTTATTTCCTTTTAGTAATAAACAAATGCTGAGTGGATGAATCATGAATTGGTACAGGAAGCTGGCAAGCACCAAGTCGATGGACAACGCCAGTCTAAAGTGCGCCATAGATCACATTTTGGACGCGGAGAAGAAGGGTGAGATCAACGAAGACAATGTTCTTTACATCGTCGAGAACATAAACGTTGCAGGTATACTACTACTTCATCGCTCTTTTTGTTTATTTACGTAGGGGGGGAGGTGTAAGCAGATAGTCACTCCAAATTATTTGTTTGATGAGAAATTCTTTATGGATGTTTTCGCATAAAACACTCCAAGCGTTTGGCTTTGGCTGACTGACATATGGGCCTGCTGTAGTACACGCTGGGTTACCTCTTGCTTGATTACTCAAGTAGGTGTAGGTTGAGTAGGTGCCAATATATATGACCTTTGTCCTTTGTTGGCCTTCTTTTTCAGATAATGTCAAAGTTTACAACCAATAATATATGTTAGTAATTTTTACAACTGTTTGATGTGATAGTTGTTAATTGGCTTCTTCTTCTTTTTTTCCTCCTATTTTATAAACAAAAAATACTAATTGATAATCACTACGTGGTGGTTCTAAAAAATTATAACTATTATTAGCTGTAATTCTAGCATTATCGCGCTCAATTGGATGAGTGACATAAAGTCAGGTGAAATGCACCCAGGCTGGTTCTGTCATGACCAACACGTTAGTTGTCCAATCACCTATTGCTTGATTATTTAAATCTTTTGTAGGTGGAGTAGGTGCGATTAGTTTATAAACCACATCCTTTATGGACTTGATTTTTCTTTTGGTAAGTAGTAAGGCAAGTCAATTTGGAGGGTGTTGGTGCCACTGCTACTTTTGGTTACCCACTTTGGGTAGGTAGCTTCCGGTCTTTATAAAGGATCTGAACTTAATTGAACCACGACACATATGCCAATCCATTAAATCTTATTGACATGGACCAGATGCAAATTATAAAATACCTAGCAGAAATATATAGAAAACATAAGCCTTCATTGATTTATTACAACCTAGAGATCTAAGACGCAACCCATATTTGCAGCCAAATACTTGGGGACTCGACCCTTCAGGAAGCATACATGGGTAGGATCAAAGTTGGACCAGTGCGAATTCTAGTCAAAATCAAGCCTAACACTAGTGGTGGACATAACCCAATCCTATAACAGATTCGTTAATATTTATAATATTCATATTTGGAAATATGCTCATGGATTGGGACATAACATCTCAGTTATCATTGTTGGAGTTTTTTTTTTGGTTGTGTGAGATTTCCTCCCACAAAGTTAGAAAGATAGTTCCACATTGGAAAATACTTCAAGTGGGTATCTCAATATAATACCATGTGGATGTTGAGAGATGCACATATGGTGGTGGTCCAAGGATGGGTGTCATGTGGAATATTTTTCTAGTAGAATGAAGGTTAAATTCTTCAAAAACGTGTAAGTATGTGGCAAGGTGAGGTGCGAGATGCCATGTGTGGATAAGTATGTGTAAGTATGTGGCAAGACCAGTGGATTTGGTGAGACCCATGTATTCTCCCCTATTGTCAGAGTAAAACGTGACAATTTTCTTTTTGAAAAAGTTTTCAACAAGAGCTTTGAAACGAGAAAAATTTGTGGCAACATCATATTTAAGTTTGGAGGGTAAAGCCATATGTAGTGCGTGAAGTGATCTACAAAAATGACAAAGTAGACGAAGTCCACACATTAGAATAAATTATTTGGAGAGGAGAAGTAGACACAATAGTTGATTGTGAGAAAGGTAATTTATGACTTTTATTGCAGAAATAGTCTTGACAGTGGAAATGCTTGGAACTAGAGAAATCTAAAGGTAAACCAAACTTAGAGATGATATGACGTTGGATTGACTCGGATGGGTGACCAAGTCGATGATGTCAGGCACATGAGGACACTTTGGTACTGGTGAAGACCGAAGGACGAGAAGGAAGGTGCGAAACCGACAATTCATACACACCACCTTTAGGTTGTCCTTCCATCAATATAGTCCCTGTCAGTAGATCATTCACACGAAAAGAAGATCTTACTCAATAGAAGTGTTATATGTTTTGCAAAATTGAGATATGGAGATCAGGTTTTTTTTATGGCAGGAACAAATAAAACATTATGTAATTGAAAAGTGTGAAAGAGATTTTAATAGAAGTAGAACCAGTTTTGGAAATGTGTAAACCCAGTGCCATCACCGATTTTGATATTGTCAAATCCGTCGTATGAAGCATGCAGCGAGAGGTTGTTGATGTCATCCGTGACATTATGAGAGGCACCATCGTCGAGTAGCCAGGCTGGGGTTTCAACACATGATGTTGTGGCAACATGCGTCTTTAGGTTCCACTGAGATCCAGTGGACGAGTAGCGATTAGCACCTTGCGAGGGGGTAGGTAATAGCTGAAAGAAGGGACACCGAGCAACAGTGTGGCCCTGTTGGCGACATCCTTGACACTTGCTGAGATAGCTGTTGCTGAGGAGCAGAGTGTGGAGGCTGCGTCTGGTTTGACGATGAGCGATGTGAACTATGGAACCTTGTCGATGCAGTGTTTGCCATGGCGAGATGTGGGAAGGAAGCATATTGCGACTGTTGAAGAATCAGTTCCTTGTTGATGAGTTTCTCATGAAGCTCATCAAATGAGATGGGGGTGTCCCTACCTTCCACTATATCTGCAATGTGGCGATAATTATCATTGAGACCCTCTAAGATCTTCTCAATGATGTCTTCATGGTCCATCGGTTTGCCGAGTGTAGCAAGTTGATCAGTTCGGCACTTGATGTACTTCATGTAGACCGATATGGACTAGGATCCTTTCGTGGCTTTCTTGATCTGGTCCTTGATTTGCTTTATGTGACCACGAGTCGGGCGAGCATAGGTGTTGGCAAGAGTTTGCCATGCTTCGCGGGCGGTGGCCGATTGGTGTATGAGCGGAACGAGAGAGGAGGAGATGTAACCGACAAGTGCGCCAAACAACAATTTATCTTGTCGAATCCATGGGAGGAAAGCCGGGTTTGGATCTTCAACGTTGTTGGTGGTGATTGTCCGAGGAGGACATGGATGAGTGTTGTCAATGTATTTGTAGAGGTCATAGCCGATGAGAATGACCTCAATATGGAGTTTCCAGGCAAGATAATTTGTGGGGGTCAATTTGATGATTGATTGATGGAAGATGTTTATGAGTTGAAGAGTTTGGGTTGGATTTCCTGGGTTGGGAATGGCGATAATCTGACGATCAGTGGCCATGGTGCCGTTGTCGGGTAAAATTGGCGAAAGAGTGGTGAGATAGGTTTAGAACCGACTAGAACTCTGATACCATATGGAAACGTAGGAGAGAGTGAATAATAGCATACATTTTCATTGTTGTTTAGGATATATATAGGGTTACAAAAGATAATAAATTTGTTACAAAAATCCAAAATTGATAACAAAAGAATTAGTTAAAAATCTGAACTAACTAACCTATTTTAGTTAAGGGAGAGAATTATAATTTAAATACATTCATTTAATTCTCTATTAAACAGAAGAAAAACAAATAATTATAAAAAATGAATTAGAGTGGAGAAGACTTTGGATATGTAGGTGGCTTGTTTGGTATCCGGAATTCTATTTGATTATATCTTTTTGCATTCTAGTGTATAAAGCAAGAGCAAAAAAGGCAAAAAGGAAAATTCCATCTTTGATCTCACTTTTGGTGCAAAACGGCTGCAATTTCCAAAATGAATCTCAATCATCTCACCAGCCGTAATCTTGTCATATACAACTTTTGTTATTAGTATAAAACATGATAGATCGGCGAACTAAACAACCATAATGACAAATTGCCTTATCTGCAGATTCCCTACTATCAAGATTATGTACAGTAATTTTTATTTTATTTTTTTGGCTCCAAATTTTGATACACAGTGGTAACTTACTGGACCTGAAAATGGAATGTACTGATTTGAAATTGATTAAAAAATAACTCCCTTTCAGGCTTTTCAATATTCATTGTACACGTTAGCAGGTTTTTGTTCCCTCATGATGGTCTGTTTTAATATAGAATAGACATAATAATCTCTTTTGTCGAGATAAAAATAATAATTTCCAGAAGTTAAGGTACTGAAAATTGTTTCGGTTGAAGTTTTATATGCCTGTATAATTTGAAAATATCATATAGATATGAAAGGAACTATGTTAACGGCATCCCAGTGCTACGAGCTCTAAAAGAGATCTAAAAATTGAAAAATTCTGAACGATATTGTGAATAGAATGATATTTAATAATGCATTGCAGGTGAAACTTACTCGGATATCATGCAGGTGAGAAGTGGTCTTTGGTGTAGAAGGATGTTGTCAAAACAAGAACAAAATCATGAATTAGTGTAGCCATAGATAAATTGTGAATAGAACTGTTTAATTTACAATAGCATATGATTGAATTGATTGCCAATGAATATTAAGGAGACTAAATTCTTCTAATGAGAAAGAACCGGTCATTGCAGCTATCGAGACGACATTGTGGTCGATTGAGTGGGGAATTGCGGAGCTTGTAAACCACCCAGACATCCAACAGAAGCTCCGGAATGAGCTTGACACGGTCCTCGGCCCAGGAGTTCAGATCACAGAGCCTGACACCCAAAAACTTCCCTACCTCCAAGCAGTCATTAAAGAAACTCTCCGCTTACGCATGGCAATTCCACTCCTCGTCCCCCACATGAACCTCCATGATGCCAAGCTCGCCGGATATGACATCCCTGCTGAGAGTAGGATTCTTGTCAATGCATGGTGGCTTGCCAATAACCCTGCACACTGGAAGAACCCCGAAGAGTTCCGGCCGGAAAGATTTCTCGAAGAGGAGGCCAAAGTGGAGGCCAACGGAAATGACTTCCGTTACGTTCCGTTCGGGGTTGGCAGAAGGAGCTGCCCTGGGATTATACTAGCGTTGCCTATACTGGGGATCACAATTGGAAGGCTTGTGCAGAACTTTGAGCTTCTGCCACCACCAGGGCAGGCAAAGATCGATACTTCTGAGAAGGGCGGGCAATTCAGCCTTCATATCTTGAAGCACTCCACGATAGTGGCCAAACCTAGACTGTTTTGATTTCTTTTTCTTTTCAGTTCGTGGAACCGATGTGCCATTTCCTACCTGTTTTTCTGCTGTTTGTCAATTTCTTAGGAAAAAGGAAGTTTGTCATGATTGAAAGTGAAGGGGATACTGTATTTGTTCCTGTAGTAATAATTGTGGTTTCAATAAGTCATCTTTTCAGGTAACCTCTCATGACTCAAGGTCTGTATTGGGCCGGTCCGGACCGAGTTCTGTTGGAAAAATATTACCATCGATTTATGAAAACAAAATAACAATGAGTTAGATATACCATTCTACGGAAAAGCCGTGCACGGAGCACTGCCCTAAGAGTTTATAAGAAAATTATGTGCAGACATCCTCTCGAATTCTCCTAGTGGTGAAACCTCCTTCCTATCGGCTTCCCGTCACCGCACACGGCTTCGGGAGATCGACCTGAACTTAGCGTTACCCAGATAATATGATGAAAAGTTGAGCCAAAGATGGTCGAGATGAAGGTGGTCGGGGCTCGCACGACACGAGGCTCGGCGAGGCGCTGGCTCCATTCTTCAAGAAGGAGAGAGGAGATTGAGTTGAGGTGGAGAGTTGAAAGGTAGGATGCCCCTAGTCTTTTTTATTCGGAAGCGTGGGTTTATATAAGAGAATGTCTACCAAAGAATGAGGAGGTATGGTAAGAAATGAGGCAAGAAAGTAGGAGAATTGGTTCTCCCATCTGAATTGTTCAATCGGAAGGAGTGGGAAGTTGGTTTTTTCCCAACCGTATACAACAATCCCCTCCAAAAAATCAAGTTCCGAAAAACACACATGACAAAAATAAGAATAGAGATAGAGATTATCGGAACAAGTATATACTATGCATATATGAGATGGACTACAGCCTTGAATCTCACTTAGTAACTATTGTCTTTGTCTGAAGAAGTGCTTGATGGACTATGCCTTGAATCAGACTTCTTGAACCAGATTCAAAAAATAGCACACATAGTACGCTAGAGGTTCGTGGGTCTATCGGGACGGCAATTTTGATTGGCCATGCGCGCTTTTCTATATTTCTGAGAGTTGTCTGGGATCGCCCTGTCCCATAGTCACGGCCTTCACAACCTCTCATAGAGGTAAGTCCTCAAAGGGTTGGTGATTGGAGTCAACTCTGCATAATAATGCTTGGACCTATTAAGAGTTTAAAAACTCATCCTAACCAGATCATACCGGAACACTGTCACCATAGGGATGGGGTATCATTGTACACCTTGTACAGCCACTTGGGTATTAGTTTAATGAGATTTTAATCTAGGGTCAGTGCTCCATAAAAGTCACCTAAGTCCAGCTTGTTCCTACCCAATGAACCGACTTCTTGGGATCTCCAGTCAGACTCGGTTGGGTTGCCACTGCTGGTGACTTACTTATGGGCTTAACCCCATCCCCCTCGATGAGTCTAGGATCAAATTCCTAGACATACTCTTCGTCAAGAGTAAACAGACTCTTCGTCAAGAGATCTGTAAAGTTCTTTTGTGACTTTTAAAGTCAAGAACCACATTTTTGCCTTTTAGGCTTTTTAAGACTTGATGTGCAACTGTATGTACCTGTTCATCTTAGAACTCACAGAAACATGCTTTAGTAGTTTTTAAAGCAAATTGATTATCACAATTAAAAAAAATAACTCAGATAAAGCATTTAGATCAGACTTAGTATCATCATAATTATTTAACATATATATGATTCAATCAATTGATGATATCAACACCAAGGTAGTGAGCAAAAAACACATAGCTCTGCTCTCTTAAAGAAATAGCCAATAAACTGTGATGATTTGGTACTAGAGTATTCATCTTAATCAATCATTGTAACAATCTAATGTTCTACAAGAATTGTGTATTGAGTCAATATGACAGTCTATACAGCCAGAATAATAGTTTAAATGAATTTTGCTAATCAACCTTAACAAATCTTTAGTCTATCAAGCTTTGATCAACTTGGGTTAGTTGTAGGGGGCGATTTCCAGCTAGCGGTGGTCCGAAGACACTTAAGTACCATGTCGCTTAGGGCTCTTTACACCCTTTTTGACAGAAGGACCCTTTCGGCATTTATCCAAACTAATTTTCACTTTAAGACTTAGATTCAAAGGGAACTGCAAAGGCGTTAAATTATTTTCTTTTGGTTAACTTGTTTGAATGTGTCAAATAGAATTATAAAGTCACAAATAGTATGCAAACCAATGTTTGCCTAACATAATCTATATAATTTATGACAGAATAATATTGATTTCTTTGTCATGACTAGAAATTCTAATATTGTGACTATGGTCATTTCAAACATGTAAATCGATTAAGAAAAGGTACTATTCAACATCTCCATAAAGAATAAAATATGTTAATTGTAAATATGAAACTTACCTTTCCACATGATTAGAGCAATTTTGTACTTCTTTATTTCGGCTTTAGTAATAACACTTCACCCTTAATATGTTTGCGCCTTTTATAACAAGTCATAACCTCTAATGCTTCGACTTGGAGAAATGACATTACGAAGATCATGTTCAGAATAAGTTAGTACAGAAATAAATTTGTATTCCCATCATCGTTGACATGTTGCTCCTTTCCTAAAAGTTATGAATCATGTCTTCAGCTACTAATACAGGTGATAACATTATGTTAAAAAAAATGTAGAAAAAGGGTCTTATGAACTATATCTAACTATATGCTTGAGGTTTGGCAATGGTGGTATCCGCCTCACATTGTCTCCTTGTCATGACCCGTACCCGATATAGGGGCACGAGTGCATGGGTACGACCAGCCTACGCCGCAGCATCGGTGGTAGAATGTTGTCTAGGTCACAATACTATCTAATCAATCTCACACGAATATACAACTCCATAAGGAGACACAGATATCACAATATAATATGTAAATACTCAATCACAGAACTAAAGCACGATAAGATATCGAAAAAAATAAACGAAATACAACACAAGTCTAAACAACAAAAATAGTCTAACTTGCAAACAATAACATCCAAATCCCCAAGTATGCCAAAAACAAGTCCAGTACCATAATCTGCTAAAAGAAACTAACTGAATAACTAGTGATCCCGGCTAGACCTCCCAGAATCACACCTGAGCTACAAGGTCCAAGGCTGCAGCTACTCTCCCTGTGGTCCATAATATGTCGGACACCAGTCCTCTAAATCGCAGTCTGGAAAAATATTTCCAGTCAGGATTGGAGCGAAGTACAAGCACTAACAGCAGTTACATGTATATTGACAAAAACTATAACACAGTGTAAAGAAATACATGATGGATATAAATACTGGCAATAAGAATACTGGAGATAATGAAATACTGGAATAAGAAATACTGGAGAATATATCATCATCAATAGTACAACTAGCAATGAACAGAAATACAAGATGGATACTAGAACAATGAACTGGAATACAAAAATAAATATCTAGCTAAGTGTGTCAAACATCAGTCTATCATGTGATCGGCTTGGGACAGATCAGGCTTGTTACATATGATTAGCTATGATTCATGTAAGGTCAGGCTAACCATCCAGTTAGCTATGATACGAGCAATAGTCAGGCTAATCATATATAATAGGTTATGAGGCATGTAATGGTCAGGCTGCACCCGACGTGAGGTGTGGGGTGAGCTATGATGCATGTATAGTGGGGTATGATCACATAATCTACTAATATCTTCCCGTCCCCAGCTAGAACGATGGATTCCAATCACGACTCCTCGTGACAGGTCTCGATGATGCTAACCCGTGTATCCATAGTATCAGAATCAAGTACTCTATACAACTAGAATCATAGAGATGATCAACATAATGAATACTGTCAGAGGATGTACTCGCCTGTGGTCCTGAGATGGCAATAGCAATATCCTGTTTCCGAAGTCTCGTCTGAACAATCCAACAGTCCTATATACATAGTATAATAATAATATAGCATTAGTCGTTATACTAGCATACACACAAACATAATTATCCTGAACTCAGAGACTAAGCTAGGGGTGATACTTGTCAACTAACAAGGTCAAATATGCGTCTAACTGCACAGGTGTCATATCCTCAAATGTTGTGCATAATCAGACAGTCAACTCACTAACACATGTCTAAAGATCTAAATCCCGTGTAACACCAACACATGTCTAAGCCAGTACGTTAGTGTACACAAGACAGTCAATTCACTAATATTCAGGGTCACATAGTTATATGCAAATACGGGATACCCACTACTAACACTTATGGCCATACAACATATATATTACAGTCATACCTAGTACTAGCAATCAATTTCTATGGAATATATATATATATATATATATATATATCGAACTAATTATTATATGCATACACGCACGCATACGCATACTAGTTATTAGGTTCATCGACACGGGTCTTGCAATCACATCAGCTAAACTGTCATGAAGCAATATGCTAATCCCTAATAGCATTCACACATGCACATACACACAACATGAAAGGAAGGCAAGGTCGAACCTGTGCGTGCACGTGAACGAGGGGGTATCGCTGACCGGAGACGGTGCTCAAGCTCCGGCGAGGGTGGCTGCGTGGTCGGCTGTGCACGGCGGGCGACGGGATTATGAAGGTCGGGGTGACTCGTTGCTGTCGGAGGAGTCTGGCGTGGGGAAGTCGCTGCTGTGGAGTCGTGGGAAAGGCTCAGGCGAGGGCTGTTGTGGACGGTGCTCCACGGTGAGGGGGTCAGCTGCTCCGGTGGAGGTTGACGGCGGGGTATTGGCGGTCGGGATCAGATGGTGGCGATGGTGTAGATGATGATGATGGTGATGGTGGAAGGAGGCGTCAGTGGCGGTCGAGAACGGGTGGACTGGACGGAGAAGATGAAGGAGGAGGACGGTATGTGGCGTTGCCGGGGTCTCGGCGGGGATGGCGTTCAGGCGGTCGGGGAATAGCGGGGGTCCGTGGGAATGAGGCAGCGGGAATGGAGAGGGTGATTGGGAGGTTGAAGTCGGCTAGGTTTTAGGTTTGATGAAAATAATGAAAAAATATATATATAGGGAGCAATAGGGTGATATAAACCTAGAAAATTGGGCCGGCCTATGCATTCCTTGGGATGGGGTTGGGTGTTTCATGAAGGAATTTTGGATGGCTAGGATTGTGTTGGTTTAAATGAATGGCTAAGATGGTGAGATAGGAAGTTTTTGAGTGTTGCACACTCCTAAAATATGAAAAAAATTATATGTGACCGGTCAAAGAAGAGGGAAGGTTTTTTCATGTGTTGGGTCCAATGAGATGTGGACACCTCACTACAATTTTGCATAAAAGTCTCCAATAATTAGAAAATTGCACAAAAGGTGGGAATTAAAATAACTGTCATGCGACGAATATTGTGCGACTAAAATGAAGCACAAAAGGGCATATTTATGAGTTACACAAAAGTCAAAATGGAAGACTGGCACGTCTAGGACAAGGGTGTAAAATTTGTTGGAAGACAAAAGCTAGTGTAGCACTCCCAATATCGAAACAATGGTAAGGTACAACAATCCAATAAAATCACAATAATAATATAATCCCCAATAATTAAATCCCAAAAATATACTAATTAAAAATCCATAATCCTATAATTTGGTCAGAGGTTCAACTAGTGGGTTTCTAGGTCCAGTTTACTAACTCATGCATTTAAGAACACTATATCTAATATATATATATATATATATATATATATATATATATATATATATATATATATATATATATATATATATATATATATATATTAATACATTAAATTAATTAAATAAAAAGACGAAAATACCTCTATTCTGGAATGTGGTAGTGACAAGTCTACCCTCCTTAAAAAAAATTCGTCCTCGAAATTGAAATAAACTAGTACAAGAACAAACAATCAGACAAAGAATTATACCTCAAGTCTCAAAGAGATACGGATATTGCTCGCGCATTTCGTCCTCTCTCTCCCAGGTTGACTCTCCTAGAGAGTGATATCTCCATGCAATTGTAGAAGCATGAAAAATACGCTGCAGAGTTATATGCAGTATTTCAGTGCTGTGTGGCGTAAGACGTGACTTCAGAGCCATCGGCGTACAAACAGAGCTTTATCGTTAATACAGCATAAAACATAGCTCCAAAACAACCCGTGTAGTGTAGTGTGTTCATACTGCTTCAGCGTAAAAAGGTTGTTACATCGCCTTTATGGCGTAAAACTCATCCGCGTTTAATGCAGCATGGAAGTGTACGAGGAACGCTTCGTATTCCTCGAATGAACCTGTCAAATCATGCATTGAACCTGACTCCTGACAAAGAGTACTGCACGACTATCCAGACGACGGCTGTAATAATGGTGCGGCATAGAGACCCAAACCGTCGTTTAGTGACATTTCCTTGGTATAAACTGCTTTTACGCATACAAGGGAATACGCTGCCTAGTTTTTCACAGGCAGATGTGAGCTTTTACGCTCCGCAGAAGACAAACGGACTGCCACGTCAAAAGCTGCTCTTTGTACAGAGATCGAGGCACGTCTCTGCAGTTAATGCGTAGGATGGGGATAGATCTCTGCATTTAATACACGAGAATTGGTTATATTTTCCAAGACTGGGCGAGCCATGATTACGGCTAAATACGTCCACATTACCACCTTTGTACATTACGCCATCAGGCTATTTTGAACTATGGGAGCACGATGTACGCTATCTCCTTGGAATACGCCAACCGGGCTATTTTCAGCTATAAGGAGTACGCCGTATGCTATCTCCCCGGAATACGCCAACTTAGGCTATATTTTGCATTGGTGCGTAATAAGGCTATTTGGTCCAAAATTAGCACAAGACCTCAGTCAAGAAAGGAGGATCAGCTATCTTCTACGCTAGCTACCTATCCATGCAGCATCAGGCTTCTACGCCTACCTGGCCTCTACGCCAGTTTGACAACTATTTGGCTTCTATGCCATGGTGATAGTTATTGGCTTCTACGCCAACCTTTTCTACGCGAGGGACAGCTACCTATGTGGCTTGCATGCCGTGATCTTCGCAGCAGTTATATGCATTATCTCTTAATGGGACACGCGTCACACGCAGATTCAAAAGATCATTTATACGTAGGAGGCAGTTATCATAACCGCCGCGTAAAAAGTGCCTTGCTCTTCACTGTCCGGCTTCTACGCCGATTGGATGGTTACTGTCACTAAAACCCTATAAATAGATACCTCTATTGACAGAGGTCCAGGGTCGAAAAAAGGTCAAAAGCTTGGAGAACGTAGAGAGAAGAATCCAGAGCACAGACAGAGAGTAGTGATCGACGACTTTGGCATCGAACATCCACTCCCCTTTTCAATCTTTGAAGCTTCTCCGTCTTCTACAGCACTTCTTCATCATCGTGTGGTCCAAGGGACAAAGTGATCGACTGCAGATCAGACTCCTATAGCAATTTTTTTTACCCAAATTAAAATTTGTACTTGACATCCTCGTATAGGATTAATTGTACTTCTTGTTTGTAAACCAAAGAGAGGGTTTCATATAAACCTTGTTTTATTTCTTTTATTTATTATCAAACACAAGATGGCGACTCTGCTGGGGATATCTTTCTTATCTGACGAGAAAGCAATTGCTCAACAGGATGCAGTATCAATAGGATCCATGAAGAAGACCTTGGTCGTCCAGTTCGACCAGTCTGCCTACGAAGATATGCTTTGAGAAGGGGTAGCTCTCACTCTCTCTCTGTCCAAGACAACAAAAAACTGCGTAAGGTCTAGATGCCCCGGACATCCCCTACCATTCCTGCCGACTCTCCGGTTTCTCCGACCAATATGGTTGTAGCTGCGCAACCTTCGCGCTTCGCGCATAAAACTCTGTCTCCCGTCAGTGACGTGGCAGACAAAGCTTCTGCTGATGCCTTAGTGCTAATCCAGAAATCTACTCCGCTCTCTGCGCGTAAAACACTGTCTCCCGTCCGTGATGTGGCAGACAAAATTTCTGACAGTGCCTCAACGCCAAATCAGAAATTTCATACGCGCTCCGCGCGTAAAAATGCATCTGCCCTCCTTGGAAAAGCAGATGGTCCCTGCAATTTACGCAAGGGAAAACAAGTGGCGAAATTCTCAACTTCTTGGCCTTTACGCCAGCAAGAGAAGAATCTGCCCGCCCTCCGGATTACGCGAGAAGCTGATGGCCGATTGAGGACCTCCTCAGTTTTACGCCAACCTGAGCAGAACTCCAAAATACGCCAGGTGAAGCCCCTCAGCGTAAAGAAGGCTCAGTTTGCGAAAAGGCACACTCCTCGAGGATCTTCTGCTACTCATATTGCTAACCTGCTGTATACAGGTGGCAGGGAAAAAGTTATGGTTCCCAACATCCGCATGCCAACTGATGTGAACAAGAGGAACAAGCCTTCTTCTTCTTCTTCTTCTTCTGTTAAAACTCCTGACTTGCATGAATATCTGATCCAGAAGCACAAGGATAGGGGATCTTCCAGCATGTCTATTACGCCTCCTAGGGAGCACTATTGTAATAGTCATAGGATTGTAGTTAATTATTGCTGTTCTGAAGCAAAACGGTCGGTTTTCGACCGGTTGAACTACTCTCTGTCTTTCCAGAAAAAAGAGCCTACATATGCATCAGTGAACATGGCTTCACACGTACCTAGAGGAAGGTCGAACTCAAGACTTCATCCCTCTAAAACTCTAAGCCAAAGGAGATTCAATAAGCTCCTTAAGAACACTGAAGCTGGGGTATTCCGAAACACCCGTTCGAGGTCACGACGACCGGCTTCGTACTCTTCTGATTTCGATACTGGGGGTCGCCAGTTTCCCGAATCAGATGCTGACAGTATAGAGTCAACTTCTACAGAGACCTATACTAACCCTTCAATGACACCCAGGGAGATGGGAGTCTATGCCATTGGAGATGAACGTGAAGATGCTTCCCCATCAAGAAGCACTGAGCAACGCATCTCTGTGTTGGAGACATATCTGAAAGAGATACAGTCCATGATGGAGAATATACACCAAATGATGCTGACTCAACACACAGCTGCTATGGCTCAAGCATCGGTCCCTCCGACTCAGATACGTGTGGGGGTGGACTTACCACCATCCAACGCGAATCAGGAGCCTGCTCTAGAGCAAGAGTCAGCAGCTCCCCCAATTCCTAACTCGGAGAATGTATTGCCTCCTGTTGGAGTTGCAGTACAACCGATCTCTCATCACTCCGCGGTCCCGCTACCGGCTGAAGATCCAATGCAGGCAGTGCGAGAGTTGAAAGCCCAATTTGATGCCTTGAAGCACAAAGATCAGCTCAAGAAATTGGGAATCAACCAGCCTTACCCAGCTATCTGGGATGAGGTCCCTTTCCCTCCTAAATACAAACCACAGACTATGGCTTTGTTTGAGGGAAAAACATCACCGAGCCAGTACATGAACTACTTTAGTATGATGACGGTGTTATTGTAAGGGAATGACACCCTCCTCACTCGGGTGTTCAAGGGCTGTCTCTCGGGAGTGGCTTATCAGTGGTACCGTAGTCTTGCGGACAACTGCATTACTTCCTTTGAAGATTTCAAGACTTTGTTCTTCGCGCGATTCTATGAAGGAGGGATGGACATGTCTATGTCCTCTCTCATCGAAGTAAAGTAGAAGGAAAAAGAGAACGTTCGCACTTTCATCGAACGTTTTCGTCAAGCCACTTTGCAAATGCCTCCCGGAGTTCCAGACTCGGCATTGGTGGATATTTACAGAAAGAATCTTCTTCCGGTGATCTCGGTGTTCACAGGACCATATCAGTTCTATGATTGGCCCTCGTTCATCATCTCAGCGGTGGTCGCTGAGGACAACAGTCGGAAGGCCCGCGATAATGGAATTATGATATCTGCCTCTGATAGAGGCAAGAGGTCATCCTCCAACAGCGACCATCCCCGTGGTTCCAAAGAAAAAGAAGCTATGGCGATCAATACGTCGAGGCAAAAGACTGCGGCAACCACACAGACGAAACCTGGGACTTCCAGGCCCATTGAAGTGTACTCTTTCAACGACGACGACATTCCGAGCATATTCGAGTGTCTAGTCAAAAGCGGCAATATTACCCTCCCAGAGGTAAAGCGGCCTAATGAAGTCGGCAGTACCAATAACCCCAAGTACTGCATCTTCCATAGGTACATACACCACTCCACAAAGACGTGTTATGTACTGAAGAGGAAGATCTAGGAGCTGATTGATGCTAAGGCCATCACTCTGCACAACAGCGAGAAGACGGTCACAGCCAACATGATCTCTCTCCAATTTGGCGATCTGCCTCCACAAGAAGTTTCGGACGGTGTTGTACCTATTTCTCGGACAATAATGAACATCGTTAATCTCCCTCCAGCTAGGGGTCAAAATCATGACCTGGTACCCCTAACTACCCAGCGGGGCGAGATTATGTGGGTTCATCCAGATCTGGTGTCAGAGATCGAGGAAGAGACTCAAGCTGCTAAGGCTAAGTCTAAGAAGAACTCGAAGCGTAAACCATGTCACATGGTTACGATATCCTTGGCATCAGAAGAAGAGGTTTTGGCTACTGGAACCCGTTCAGGAAAAGCTTACCTCAAGGACTATGGAGCAAGTCAGGAAGATGCATCGGCAGACGCTTCAGCTGCCAAACCTTCAGAACCGGAACCCGCCATACCAGAGGCCGGTCCTTCGAGACTAACTTCGGCGGACAAGGGGAAGCAAAAAGAAGTGCGCTTTGATAAACCTTTGAAAAACATTCAAAACAAAGGTTTAGAGAAGCCATATAACTTTGACATCCTGGCCCAATTGGCTAATACACCAGCCAGGTTGTCCATTTTTGAACTACTCAGGCTCTCTAAAGACACTCGTCAAGCCCTGAGTGAAGCATTAATGCAGGCGGATGCATACTTGACCCAGCTTAAGTCCCCTGATGAAGAACCTGTGGCATGTCCTCAATGCCATAGTGTGATGGAGGTGGTCCCAAATATCACTTTCACCCAAGATGACATGCTGTTAAAACATAACAGGCATGACAGACCCCTCTATTACACCGGATACGTCGGTTCTATGGAGGTTGACCGGATTCACATAGATCTGGGATCATCGATCAGCATCATTCCTCATAGTCTGCTCAAACCGCTGAGGATTCCTACCAGCGAATTGACTTACACCACCACTACAACCATGGGCTTTCACACCAGAAAAAGTAAGCTGTTGGGGAAAATTCGTCTGAGGATCCAGATTGCGACCTCAGATCAGTGGCTACATGCTATATCATTGATTCAGAGGTGTCCTACAACATTCTGCTGGGCAGACCTTGGATCCACGACCACAACATCGTTCCTTCGACTCTACATCAATGCTTTAAATATGTAGATGTCCAAGGAACAGTACAAACGGAGTTTGTTGACCTTAATCCATTTAAAAGAGTAGAATCTTACTACTCCGATGCCATGCTGTACACTCAAGACTATATGGAGGAAGTGTCAGGTGAGACAGAAGAGGAATCCCATCGGGAGCCAGAAGAACCCTCTGCCAAGCAACCTCTGTCAATCAAGGTGAAAGGGCGAAGTACTCGTCCGAAAGTCATGGAGCCCATGGCTATCCACCTGAACCAAACCAGGTCAGGAAAAGGAGGTGATCCTCTAGTGATCACTTTGAACCGGAAGCCTCCACCCTTGGTCATCAACCTACGGCGCAGCAAACAGCCGGCTGATGGAAATATAACCAGGAACGTGGTTTCTGATGATAATAAAGATCCTCTTTTCCAGTATATTGATGCTCAAATTCCAAATCAGGAATCCTCTCCCCGTGACGATATAGAACATATAGCACAAAAATTCTTGGAAGCTATAGATTCCTATCATCCGTATGTGTGAGAAGTAGCGTCATCATCTAATGTCATCACGATATATGGGCCACATGAGGATTCTATCTTTATTGTACCGCCTACTTGCAGCAGTCAGCGTCCAATAGTCTTCGATCGCATGCGCAATGAACCGACTGTACAAGAAGATTCTCCCGATGACGATGTTGGTAAAATGCAGGTTCACAGATATAGCCTGCAAGCTTTGAAGATTATGCAAAGTATGGGTTATGACTTGAAGCTAGAACCAGGCCTCAACTACGAGAAAGGCAGACGAATGCCATTGCACGGTGATCCCTACTGTCAACAAACTCGTTTCGGGTTAGGGTATACCACCTCCCTTGCAACTTCTGAGTCAAATAAGGATATCTTTTCCTATTCTCAAGATGGCTTGTCGCCCTCCGACTCATATGTTGCTCTCGAACGAGCATTATCAGTAAATACGGTATTAATAGATTCCTCCGAAGTAGACGAACAAGAATCTGAACCGTTTGAGAATGACTCTTGGGCTCAGCAAATTGATACACAGTAGGAACTCCGGTTCGAGCAGAGAGAACCTCCCACTGAAGATAAACTTATCCAAATTGATGTTGGGGATGAACTTTCGCCAAAGCCGATATTTATCAGTAACAAACTTTTCGAAGAATAAAGGGAAGAAATAATCCAGCTGATAAAAGAATATATCGACATCTTTACATGGAATTATGAGGATATGCCAGGTCTTGATCCAAAAGTGGCTACTCATAAGCTCAATATATTGCCCAATTCAAAGCCTGTGAAGCAACATCAACGCCGGTTTCGTCCGGATATGATGGACGCCATTGAAGCTGAAATCAAGAAGTTGATAGCCTGCGGCTTCATCCGGGAAGAACAACATCCGGACTGTGTCGCCAATGTTGTCCCAGTCATGAAAAAAAGTGGGAAAGTACGTGTCTGCATCGATTACCGAGATCTGAATGCGGCTTGTCCCAAGGATGAGTTTCCTCTTCCCATTACAGACGTCATGATCGATAATACCTGCGGATTTAAACGCATATCTTTCATGGACGGATTTTTAGGATACAACCAAATCAAGATGCGTCCTGAAGACGAGAAGCATACTACCTTCCAGACACCAATGGGGGTATATTGCTATACGGTCATGCCCTTCGGATTGAAAAATGTCGGGGCTACGTACCAACGGGCTATGAGTAACATATTCTATAAGCATTTACGTAAAACAGTAGAATGTTACGTAGATGATATAGCTGTCAAAAGCCGCCTCAAGGATAACCACATCCAAGACTTGAAGACAGTGTTTGAGTTGATGCGCCAACATCAACTCAAAATGAATCTTACAAAGTCCTTTATGGGTGTATCTAGTGGCAAATTCCTGGGGTTTGTCATTACCGCCAAAGGCATTCAAGTGGACCCTAATAAAGTCAAGGCCATCCTAGAAATGCGACCCCCCCGTAATCTGAGGGAACTCAGGGGATTTCAAGGTCGTCTGTCTTATATCCGGAGATTCATATCCAACCTCTCTGGGAGATGTCAGCCTTTTTCTCGCCTCATGAAGAAAGGTGTATCCTTCGTATGGGACAAAGCCTGTCAGCAAGCGTTTAATGATATCAAACGCTACCTCACTAATCCTCTAGTTCTGGTGCCTCCCGTCATAGAAAGACCATTCTTGTTGTATGTTCGAGCAATGGATCATTCTCTGGGAGCTCTCCTTGCACAGAAGAACGATGTGGGTCATGAACAGGCTATCTACTACCTAAGCAGGATGATGTTCGGAGGTGAACACTGGTATAATCCAGTGGAAAAAGAATGCTTGGCCCTGATGTTCGCCATTCAAAAAATGTGACACTATGTCACAGGCCAGACTATTCATATCATCTCCAGGATCAATCCTCTTCGGGTATTGATGAACAAGCCAAGCGTTCTTAACTCCTGACTCGCGACTTGGGCGATGTTATTAACACCGTATGACATGGTAACGTCCCTCAGAAGTCCATCAAAGGCCAAGCGTTGGCTGATTTCCTAGCTGCTCATCCGATCCCGAAGACCTCCAAACTATACGAGGACATTCCCGATGAAGTTGCAGAATATAATTCCGTAATGGAAAGTAATACATGGCAGCTATTCTTCGATGGTGCCTCCAGGACTGGTCCAAGGAGAAACGTGGTTTCAGGAGTAGGAATTGTCCTGGTCACTTCCGATAAACTCGTCATCTATCGAGCATATTCTCTTAGCGAGCCATGTTCTAATAATGTGGCGGAGTATAACGCTCTACTAATCGGGCTCCAAGTCGCTAAAGAATTAGACGTCGAATCTCTGGAAGCTTTCGGTGATTCTCTGCTGATTGTCAATCAAGTTAGAGGAATATATGAAGTCCGTAATCCAGATCTTATTCCCTATCACCATGCAATGGTCGAGATAGCCATGACGTTCAAAGGGTTCCTCATAGAAAATGTGCCTCGATCTCAGAATCTGGAAGCTGATGCCCTAGCCAGTCTAGCTGCAGATTTAGCTATTCCTATAAGAAAGTAGAATTCGGTGATCCTTCTTAACAGAGATTTATTCTGTGTAAAAAATAACTTTCACATAGAACGCAGCTACGCTGTGAACACAGATCCTCCCAGGAGAGACTGGAGAAGCCCCTTTATAGATTTTGTGGCATACAGAGTCTTACCGGAGGACCCTAAAGAAGCAGTATCCGTCAAAAGACGATCATTATGCTTCTATTTTGACGCTTCTTCACAATGTCTATATCGCCGGACTTATGACAGACTGCTATTACGATGTCTCTCCGGTGATGAAGCACAACAGATTATCCGTGAAGCTCACGACGGCGTATGCGGAGCGCATCAACCCGGTCCTAAGCTACAGGATCGTATGAGGAGGATGGGCTATTACTGGCCTACTATGATCACAGATGCAATAAAATATGCAAGACAATGCAAATCCTATCAGGTTCATGCAGATTTTATACATCAACCTTCTGAACATTTACATCCTATAGTTGCATCCTGGCCTTTCGAAGCATGGGGTATGGATATCATTGGTCCTATTCACCCGTCTTCTTCCAGAGGTCACCGTTTCATAATTGGCTATCACGGATTATTTCTCCAAATGGGCAGAGGCGATCCCTCTTGCTGAGGTAAAGACATCTAACGTGATCAGCTTCATCAAGCATCATGTCATTTATCGCTTTGGGATACCCCGAAGGATAATTCATGACAATGGGCCTCAATTCATCAGCCAAGCGTTTCATCGATTTTGCGATAAAAATTGGATACAAAATATGGCCTCTACGGCATACAATCCTACTGCTAATGGTTTGACGGAGGCTTTCAACAAAACCATTATCAAACTCTTGAAAAAGTTCGTCTCTTCGATCAAAATAAATTGGAACGAGAAGCTAGGAGAATGTCTCTGGGCGTACCGCACAACGGTACGAGCACCAACGGGTTGTACCCCATTCTCATTGGTTTACGGGAGCGAAGCAGTTCTCCCTATCGAAATCCAAATTTCGTCACTCAGAATAGCAGTGGCTAATGAGTTGACACAGGAAAAGAATGACTTATTAAGGCTTCAAGATCTAGAAGGATTAGACGAGAAACGCCTTCAGGCTCAACAGCGCATCGCGTTCTACCAGGCACGTATTTCTAAAGCTTTTAATCAAAAAGTGAAGGAAAAAGTGTTCAAAGTTGGCGAGCTAGTTTTAGCTGTGAGAAGGCCAATGATCATTACCCATAAGAGTAAGGGTAAATTCCAGCCCAAATGGGAAGGCGCTTATGTGATCGAGACAACGTTCTCAAATGGCGCTTACAGATTAGCCAAGCCTAATGGAGACTTGTTAATGGCTCCTATCAACGGCAAATTCCTTAAGAGGTACTATGCTTAACCTCCTTTGCTCAAATGGATCATGGTGAAGATCTCATTCTGATAATACTACTTCCAAAACAAAACTAGTTGGATCATATTCTATCATGTCCATATAACCTCTGAATAGATATATTTAACTAATTTGGAACTTTAAGACCTATCATGTCCATATTACCTCTGATAGTGTTTTGTGCACAAATTTAGTTGGATCATATTCTATCATGTCCATATAACCTCTGAATAGATATGTCCAGCTGAAGCTTGCCGAAGCGATATTACGTCCATATTACCTCTGATATCACTTTCACTCTACCCTATCATTTATATTCCAAAATGATGGGTCCAAAAAGTCAGATAAAGCCTCTTTATTATTCCCAGAAAGAGAAAATTACATGTAAAAGCAAAAGGTACATCATTTGGGAGGAGCAGTTAAGTCGCAAATCTGTCGCGCCAGAGTAACCATCCTCTCATCCCTGGTGCTCAAGACGTCGGCGCGAGCCCGCTCCAACCTTGCTGCCTCATTGTTTAAAGCAGATAGCTCGGACCAAGCATGTACAAAACCTGCATGGATGACACCCGCACGTGCCAGGTTCTGCTGAGACGTTTCCCTTCGGATCTTCAGCACATCTCGAGATGCCGACAAGGAGAGAGCCTTCTCCTCTGCCTGAGCGAGTTCATCTTTCAGTCTGCGGACCCTCGCTGCCTCTTCCTCATATTCGGCCTCGCACTGAGCCAGCTGGGGAATGACATACCCCAATACGACATGCTCTTGATCCATCTCCTGCTGCTGTTCCTGGACGGATTTGTTCAGAGATTCCATTTGCCCAGCAAACTCTACAGTTAAGGAGTCATAACTAGCTTGAACGAGACCATCGATGCTGCCTCGAGATAGTTGCAAATAATCGTTAATGGATTGTTCCAAACCATTAATTATTTGCTCTAGCGCATCAGCTCTGTCATTATTGTTGAAGTATCTAACCTGCGCTATACTGAAGTTGGAGGACGTCTTCAGAGCCTCGAAGCTTAGATTCTTCTTCAGCACCATCGATATCAGCGTTTTCAAAGTGGCATAGAAAATGCTCGAAAATTGCTCAACTAACATGGCGAGATTTGAATGGGTGGTGGGAGTGGCTGCAATATCAGAGAATCCCCTCCCAGTAACGATTGCAGAGGGTGTCGTCACAGTCGTCGCTTCAGTAGAGGGTGCAACAAAGGTAGAGGCAACGGCAACGGCTGAAGTCGCTGGCATACTCAAAGGAGGCATAGTCGTAATGACAGGCTCATCCTCCTCTCGAGATATCGAAACTGTTTCGGGCGAGCCGGCACCCGAAAATGTTTCCTCTTCGAAGTCGGGCACCTCCATGTCATCAACAGGAGCTGAAACAGAGCCAAAAGGCGCGTCAACACTGCCCTCCCCGTAGATGTCTTCCCCTGAAAAGAAGACAAGAGAAGTTAATATCAACATGATGTTAATTTTTCTAAAAAGGCACAAATACAACATTTACCCATGGCCGATGGTATATATGTCGCGTCAGCAGACAGTACAGCTAAATCATTTCTTAATGATGCTAAGCGAGCTGTCATACCTGGAGAAGGGGGTGTGCCAACTGACACTGGCAGGTACTCCTGTCACTACCACATTCCGAAAACAGGGGTATTTTCGACTTTTTACAATATTTAATATTATGGTATTTATAATTAAATAATTGCATGATAGTATATTTAATTTAAATAATTATGTGTGATGTGTAATTAAATATAGTATTAGATGCAGTGTTCATTTATTTTTAGCTAGCAGAATTGACCTAGAAGGCCAGTAGATGACATCTGTCCGAATTATAGAATTCTGTATTTAATTATTTTATCTAGAATTTAATTCTTGGAGTTTGTAATTAATTACCGTATTTTTATTAATTATTGTGCATTGCCTTTGCTTCGACATTTGGAGCGCTACCCTGACTTTTGTCTTCCAACAAATTTCACAACCTTGTCCTAGACATGCCCGCCTTCCATTCTGCTATTTTTGTAACTCATAATTATGCTCTCTGTGCATTGTTTCTAGCCGCACAAAAATCGTCGCGGACGTTATTTAATAATCCCTATTTTTATATCGTTGTGCGTTCCAATTTAAGTTGGAGACAATCTTGACCTATTTTTCGTGCGGCCCAAATTAGGGTAATATTCTGTTCTGAGTCTACTTCATTATTGGTATTGATGACCTGACCTGATTTTGGCCCCATGTACTCCTAATTAATTTTAGAACACAACTTGCATTTATTTCTAATTAAGTTGAGGATACTATTTAAACCAATTCTGAAATTCCAATTTAATTCCAGTGCCCTGCTAATTGAGCCCATACCGATCATACAGCGCCCCCTGACCCTACAAAACACCGGACACCGAATCGCCCGCCAAATTTTCGTCATTTTATGTGTTTGTGTAATTTCCCGAATTTAAGGGGCTAAGTTGTAATTATTCAATTGTAGGTGTCATCACCCCATTGTCCAAGACCAAATGGAAAGGTTATTTATTTGTGGACCAAATTGTATTTTTCCCCACTCTACTTTACATGAAAACAATTTCCTTCATGAACAATCCTAGCCACTCATTCTAGGGGTTCAATTACCACCCTCCATCAACACCCTCTCTCCCTATTTATGTCATGTCACCATCAACCCTAATCCCTAGAAAACCTAGGTTTCCCCAACCAGCCCCCTCCTCAACCGTAGGAAATCCTTCTCTCTTTCTTCTTCTCCTTCTTCCTTTCTCTTCTTCTTTTCTTCTTCTTTCTTTTTTCTTCATTAAAATTCAAAAGGAAGAAGGGGGGAACACTGTTCACCCCCAACTACTGTTCACCCGGCGGCCTTTCTCCATCCGGCGGCCCGGCCTAGTCCCGAGCCTCTTGTCACTACCACATTCCAAAAACAGGGGTATTTTCGACTTTTTACAATATTTAATATTTTTGTAGTTATAATTAATTAATTGCATGAATAGTATATATTGATTTAAATAACTGTGTGATGTGTACTTTAATATATTGTATTATAGACAGTGTTCATTGTGTTTGTGATGGTAGACTTGACCTAGAAGCCAGTAGATGAGCACCTGTCGGAGTTATGGAATTTTGAAGTTAATTGTTTTATTTTAGAATTAATTTATTGGAGGTGTAATTAATTACCGTATTTTATTTAATATTTTTGCGCATTGCCTTTGCTTCGATATTTGGAGCATTATCCAGACTTTTGTCTTCCAACAAATTTCACAATCTTGCCCTAGACATGCCCGCCTTCCATTCTGCTATTTTTGCAACTCATAATTTTGCTCCCTGTGCATTAATTCTGGCCGCACAAAAATCGTCGCGGACGTTATTTTATAAATCCCTATTTTTGCATCGTTGTGCGTTCCAATCGAAAATTGGAGGCCATCTTGACCTATTTTTCGTGCGGCCCAAATTAGGGTAATATTCTGTTCTGAGTCTTCTTCATTATTGGTATTGATGACCTGACCTGATTTTGGCTCCATGTACTCCTAATTAATTGTTGAACACAACTTGCATTTATTTCTATTTAATTTGAGGATACCATTTTATCTGATTCTGAAATTCCAAATTAATTCCAGTGCCCTGCAAATTCAGCCCATAACCATCTTACAGCGCCCCCTGACCCTACAAAATATCGGACACCGAATCGCCCGCCAAATTTTCGTCATTTCATGTGTTTGTGCAATTTCCCAAATTTAAGGGGGCTAAATTGCAAATTTGCATTTTGTGGCCTCACCCAATTATTTTAACCAATGAGGAATCCTTAATATTTTAATTAAACCTCACCCTAAATCCCCCATGAATTATTTTCCTCATGTTCGATCTGGACCACTCAATTAATGGGCCAATCCCAACCCTTCATTCCAACACCCTCATCCCTATATAATGTCTACATCAAACCCTAATCCCTAGGCAACCTAGAAAACACCACCCTCCTCAAGCCTCCATCTCCCCTCAACCCAACGTAGGAAATTTTCTCCCTTCTTCTTCTCTTTTCTTCTTTTCTTCTTCTCTTTCCTTCCTTATCCTTCTTCCTTTTCTTCTTCTTTAATTTTTTGATTTGATTCAAATTCAAAATTTGGAGGGGGAGAATACTGTTCATCCCCCCTCATCTACTGTGCACCCGGCGGTCCCTGCCCTCTCCGGCGGGCTGGCCAGCCGCTGCCCGTGCGTCCGTCGGCCCCCATCAGGTCCGGCTGCTCCCCACAACTCCCACCGGCAGCCATCCAACTCCCCACCCTCATCTCCTCTACCCCGGCCACGGTTCCAGCCATCCCTCCTCCGATCCCCCTCTGCATCGCCGGACAGCCGACCCCCTTACTCGCGCCCGGCGGCTGCTCCAGGCCGACAACCCCGGCGGCTGTGCTCCCCATCCTCGACGAGTCCGGCGAGCGGCCGACTACCCCTCGCACCCGGCGGTGCTTCAACCTCCTCCTCCCACTGCTTCTCCCCGTGTACCCCGCTCCGGCTGTTCTCCGGCCGTATTCCGGCCACCCAACTCTACACAGTAAGTTTTCTTCTCCTTCCCTCTTTCCCTTTCCCTGTGATTGTGTGTATGTATATGGTTTAATCAGCATGTACAAGTATGATTTAATATATATGTATATGTATATATGTCTAATAAATGTGTATAAAATTAATATGTTAATGTATATGTATACACTAGTATATGTATTTGTATTAATGTAAGGTATTTGTATGTATTTAAATAAATGGTATAAATATGTATTTAATTTAATGTTTAATAGTATATATAATATCGGTATACGTATAAAAAAAATATTTCGTATATACTTAATAGAGTTTAATATAAAATGGGAATACATATATATATGTATATATATATTTTGTAAATGTATGTATTAAGGAGTATGTAAAGTATAGTATTTTAATTAATGTTTTAAATATTTGAATGTGTATAGTATATAAATACAAGGGTAATGTATAAATGTGAATGTATATTGTCTATTTAATTTAATGATGGTAAATATGTACATATATTTGTATAAGTAATTAGTATATGTATTTAATATTTTGTATATATATAATTAATGTAAAGTATTTATATATTTAATTAATGTAAAATTAGCATATGTATATTATTTATTTTATTAATATTTAATTGTATGAGTATAGTATGTATTTAAATAAATTCTATAATTAAGTTTGGCATATAAATATATATATTTTGTATATATATATATATACTTGATATAATTTCAAATATATATTTTGTACATGTATATTATTCATAAATAAAATGTTTAAATACATGTATTAGCATAGTATATATATTTTAGTATAATTAGTATAAATGTATAAATGTATATATATTTTGCGTGTACGTATTAAATAATAAATATTAATATGTAAATTGGTATGTATGTATATCGGTATTTCAGTATATGTTGGTAATTGTAATTTAGTATATATATAATTAGTATACATATATATATTCTTTTGTATATATATATAACTTTGGTAGTTGTACATATAAATGTATATGTGTTATGAATATTTTTACCTATGTATATATACTACATCTTCTGTTATGAGTATACACTTATACATATTTTGTATAGAATTTGGTATAACCCTATATATATGTATTATATTTGATTATTAATAATACTACGGTTAATTGGTGAATGTACTAGATGACCCTAGTGGACTAGTGCCCTGCCTGGCATAGCCCTGAGGCCAGTATATTTCTTCTGTGTGTTAGGATAGCATCTGATACAAGTGTTGTAATTGTGATGTGTTTATAGGACTGTTGGTTTACCCAGGGGATACTCTGGAACAGGACATCCATAAATACCAGCTAAGGACCCAAGGCAAGTACATTCTCTGATAATTTCCAATTCTTGATAATTTCTATAAATTCAACAATCATGAAATGTTACATCTGAATCTTTGACACTGTGCTACACGGACTAGTATAGCTTGGATCTGCAGTCATGAGATGTTACCTTGATTATCGTATTGACATTGTACACGACATGTATATTTAGACATCGTACATGATAGACTTGACTTGCTCGTGTATCGTGACGTGTCATGGTTGGATCCACAGTACTAGTTGGGGGTGGGGAAGTAGTTGGTAAGAAATGTGATCATAACCTCTTATTGTAGTATAGAAATTGTAAGTGTTAATCATGCTCTTCACCCATGATTAGCCAGGCCCTGTATCTATCGTACATGTTCCCAAGCCGGTCACATTTCGAAACTACTATTTCAAACACTTAGAATATATTACAGTTCCCTAATTTAAATCATATACTGCATCACCCGTATATGATACTGTACCTTGTTCTTTCCATTTCTTTATGCACTGACTATATCACATTGTCTATTGCCTGTCTCTTTACATTGCCTGTCTCTCTTAAATTGCCATTGCTTTTATTTCACTGTCTTCTCAGTAGCTAGCATGACATGTTTTATTGTATTATAGACATTATCAATTAATGGAACTGTTATTTGAGAGTGTTGCTTTGCTCCTTCCTGACTGGAAATATTTTTCCAGACTATGCCTTAGAGGACCGCTGTCTGACACTTATGGTGAGTAGCTGCAGACTTGATAGTAGTTGTGATTCCAGGAGGTCTAGCTGGAAATTACTATTTTTAGTTAGTTCTTTTAACAGTCTATTTGGTACCGGATTTGTCTCCGGCATTTTGATGATTCTTGGATATTGTTGAGTTAGAATATTACTTGTGGACTTGTGTTGTGTTAAATTTAGTTTTTATTATTCGAAATCTTATCGTGCTGTAATCCTGTGATTGAGTATATGTTCATCTTATTTGTGTCATCCGTGCCTCCTAATGGAGATTGGATGCTTGCGTGACATTAGTTAGATAGTATCAAGACCTTGACAGCGTTCTACCGCCGATGCTGCGGCGTAGGCTGGACGTACCCACGCACTCGTGCCCCTAAACCGGGTGCGGGTCGTGACACGTTTTTAGTGGTGGCCTATGCAGGTCAGACTTCGTGAGTTGTGCGATGTCGTAGTAGTGTGGCATCTTTGTTACACTATTGCGTGCCTGCGATAGGATCTAGGACATAGGATACTAGGACGAGAGCAAATACTCAATCACAATTCCTTGAGAGATTCCTGGGAGGACCCCTGAGAATCTTGTTAAAATTTCCAATTTAAATCATTCCCTTGTTCCGTCCATTCTCATTTGTTGATATTGATTGATTGTTGTGATTAGTTATTAAGTTAGGATTTTTGGTTTCATAGTAGGGCTGGATTTCATATCAAGATGAACTTGCAGACTGATTTATGGTATTACCTGATGACGCATGTCGATGAGGACAGTGAGAATGATTAACATTAGAGCTATTGGACTACAGAAGGTGGATTTAAATTTTTAATTGAAGATTGAAAATGAATTTCAAATTTTAGGATTCTGAGAAGATTGAGATTGTTATTAAAATTTATTTTGAAGATTTCAATGAATTGCAAAAACTTTGAAATTGAGGAGTTGAAATATGGCTATTAAAAATTTATTTTGAGGAATTCAGATTCGATTCAATAAACCTAGACAAGTCTGTAAGGATTTTGTGTGATTAAGTTTTATCTCAGTATTTAAATAATTAACCTTGAGGAAAGTGTATGCAATTTACCTTAAAATTTTATTCGAGGAGTTATTTTGAGGAAAATTTATTTGAGGATAAGATTTTATAGTGGGAGAGATATATTAGTATACAATAGATGAGATGCATGTGTAAGGATCTGTTGGCTTGAGTAGAATTGAGATCTCACTGCCCACTGACTTGGGTGTCCATTTAAGATTGTATTAGAGAGAGCAGTATTTAGTAAAGAGTGTTTGATATGCACTTGGGTGATAAGAATAACTAGTATCAGCGATTGCAGTAGGTAAGGAAGCTAGCAGTGAGAGTGTTTGTGATAGAACTGTGATACCTAGGGGATAGAGATATCAGACCATGGATGCATCTTTGACCTGTGCAATCACAACTAGGATTGTTATTCCTAATCTTTATCTTGAATGTTGCTTCTTTAGAACTGTACTGTCCTTCCTTGATGATATCGTATCTTTGCCTAAATTGATTCTTTGGGATCTGTCTTCAGGATGTCGCCGCAGACACGGTCTATGAGAGCGGGAACATCAGCTTTAGAGGGGTCTGCCACCTCTCCACCTGAGGGACAGACAGCAGTAGTTCCTCCTACATCTCCAATGCACGTAGGAGTATCTGCACTTTTCGGGGATCCTCCTCCTCCACCTGTTAAGAAGATTGCCGCAGCTGTGACGGACAACCTTCCTCCTCCACCGACTCCGCTTCCCGGAGGTTTGCCCATTGACGGAACGCAGATGTTTACGTTGATCCAAGGCATGGTAGATGCCCAGAGAGTGACGACAGATGCTCAGCGAGTTCAAGCTGAGGCTCAGAGGGTGCAAGCAGAAGCGTACCAGGCACAAACCGAGCTGATGAAAGAAAACATGGAGAATGCTCATCAAGTGACTCTCCAAGCTTTGGAGAGAGTAGCACAGTATCAGCAGTTTCCTGGCCAGCAACAGCAGAGATCAGGCACTATAGTGGATTTCAAGAGGATGATGCCTCGAGAGTTCAAAGGCACCGAAGGAATACTCTACGCTGACGACTGGCTAGAGGATATAGAGAGAAGCCTGCGATTGACCCAGATTCCGGAGAACTTGCAGATAGAAGCCGCTGGCAGTCAGATGTTCGATATTGCACTCACATGGTATCGCACAGAGCCGAGAATTACTGCACAAGGACTTACTTGGGAGACCTTCAAGAAACTCTTCAAGGAGAAGTTCTTTCCCGACGTGGCATTGGGAACCTTGGAAAGTCAGTTTCATGACTTAGTTCAAGGAAACATGTCGGTCGACGAGTACGCTGCAGAATTCTGTAGATTGAGCCGTTTTGCATCGTCTATGATTCGAGACCCAGGAGATCGAGCCCGGAAATTTAGAAAGGGACTGACAAGAGAGATTAAGTCGCGCACTTCTGGTCGTCGTACCGCTACCTATGAGGCTATCTTGATGGATGCTCAGATCGCAGAAGAGGATCTGGATCTCAGGCCTAAGAGGAGTCACGACACGTTTGGAGATACGAATGGTAGCCCAGGACCAACCAAGCATCCTCGTATTCAGCACCAACAGCAGTACCAAGTACCATTTCATAGTCAGCAACAACCATGGACATTTCAGCATCCACCGCAGTACCTAGCACCAGTTCCTATCCAACAACATCCATGGGCGTATCAGTATCAACAACAGTACCAGACGCCAATTCGTATTCAGCAGGATCAACAGTAGCCTCCAAGAGAGAAACAACAGACTTGTTATTTCTGTAAGAAGCCAGGTCACCTTTGGGAGAGCTGTAGAACGAGGCTAGGACTTTGTTTGCACTGCGGCGCTGCAGGACATCGAGTAAGGGATTGTCTTCTAGCCTCTTATCTTCCCGGCCAGCGCACAACTTCAGATTATAGAGATCCAGTTAGGCTACCAGTGGAACCATATATTGCTCAGCACCCGCAAAGGGAACCACCCCAGCAGGACGGGCATTTGCGGTGACGATCGAGAGACCGATATTGCAGGTAATGTGTTTGTAGGTTCTGTTCTTTCCTCCATTCTGTTCCTCTCCATTTGATTGATTGATTGATTGCTTAGTACCGTAGTTCGTATGCATGACTCTTGTTATAATATAGTTAGTAGTACCCCTGATACATAGACTGCAACACCATAACAAATGAGACCATAACCATGTATGTTCCCCCTAGATTGTATGTGGTATGACTATAGGTAGAATTTTCTTAGACCATGATTATTGGTGTTGACTGTAGTGAAGATTCATGAAGGAGTTATGACTTGACAGGAGAGGCAAGATGATTAAATTCGAGGATGACCATTGATTTAAATAAATGGTTAAGAAATTAACATGGCATAATTGGTGGTTTAAATTAATTCCAGAAAGATTATGACATGATTAAATGGATTATTAAAATTTGGAAATTTTGGGAGACTATCATCATATTTATTTAATTGCAAGTTATGAATTTTAGAACTTTATATTTAGATGTGACATTTGGAGAATCCTTAAATATCATATTGTTGAGTTCTTGAGGAGTGGATATTAAATTCCGGGTATTGAATTATCAACTCAAAACTTTCAAGAAAATTTTAATAAAAAGGGACTTTGATTCTATTTTGAGGATTTTTCAGGAATGAAATAATTACAGAAATTTTATTTGTGAAAAGACATTGCGGATTATAACCTGATTTCCTGGTTAATGGATTTAAATTTTGGGGGAAATATAATGTGTATGATTAAACACTAATATGAGGATTTTAAATTTCGAGGACGAAATTCTTTTAAGGTGGGTAGACTTGTCACTACCACATTCCAAAAACAGGGGTATTTTCAACTTTTTACAATATTTAATATTTTTGTAGTTATAATTAATTAATTGCATGAATAGTATATATTGATTTAAATAACTGTGTGATGTGTACTTTAATATATTGTATTATAGATAGTGTTCATTGTGTTTGTGATGGTAGACTTGACCTAGAAGCCAGTAGATGAGCACCTGTCGGAGTTATGGAATTTTGAAGTTAATTGTTTTATTTTAGAATTAATTTATTGGAGGTGTAATTAATTACCGTATTTTATTTAATATTTTTGCGCATTGCCTTTGCTTCGATATTTGGAGCATTATCCAGACTTTTGTCTTCCAACAAATTTCACAATCTTGCCCTAGACATGCCCGCCTTCCATTCTGCTATTTTTGCAACTCATAATTTTGCTCCCTGTGCATTAATTCTGGCCGCACAAAAATCGTCGCGGACGTTATTTTATAAATCCCTATTTTTGCATCATTGTGCGTTCCAATCGAAAATTGGAGGCCATCTTGACCTATTTTTTGTGCGGCCCAAATTAGGGTAATATTCTGTTCTGAGTCTTCTTCATTATTGGTATTGATGACCTGACCTGATTTTGGCTCCATGTACTCCTAATTAATTGTTGAACACAACTTGCATTTATTTCTATTTAATTTGAGGATACCATTTTATCTGATTCTGAAATTCCAAATTAATTCCAGTGCCCTGCAAATTCAGCCCATAACCATCTTACAGCGCCCCCTGACCCTACAAAATATCGGACACCGAATCGTCCGCCAAATTTTCGTCATTTCATGTGTTTGTGCAATTTTCCAAATTTAAGGGGGCTAAATTGCAAATTTGCATTTTGTGGCCTCACCCAATTATTTTAACCAATGAGGAATCCTTAATATTTTACTTAAACCTCACCCTAAATCCCCCATGAATTATTTCCCTCATGTTCGATCTGGACCACTCAATTAATGGGCCAATCCCAACCCTTCATTCCAACACCCTCATCCCTATATAATGTCTACATCAAACCCTAATCCCTAGGCAACCTAGAAAACACCACCCTCCTCAAGCCTCCATCTCCCCTCAACCCAACGTAGGAAATTTTCTCCCTTCTTCTTCTCTTTTCTTCTTTTCTTCTTCTCTTTCCTTCCTTATCCTTCTTCCTTTTCTTCTTCTTTAATTTTTTGATTTGATTCAAATTCAAAATTTGGAGGGGGGGAATACTGTTCATCCCCCCTCATCTACTGTGCACCCGGCGGTCCCTGCCCTCTCCGGCGGGCTGGCCAGCCGCTGCCCGTGCGTCCGTCGGCCCCCATCAGGTCCGGCTGCTCCCCACAACTCCCACCGGCAGCCATCCAACTCCCCACCCTCATCTCCTCTACCCCGGCCACGGTTCCAGCCATCCCTCCTCCGATCCCCCTCTGCATCGCCCGGACAGCCGACCCCCTTACTCGCGCCCGGCGGCTGCTCCAGGCCGACAACCCCGGCGGCTGTGCTCCCCATCCTCGACGAGTCCGGCGAGCGGCCGACTACCCCTCGCACCCGGCGGCGCTTCAACCTCCTCCTCCCACTGCTTCTCCCCGTGTACCCCGCTCCGGCTGTTCTCCGGCCGTATTCCGGCCACCCAACTCTACACAGTAAGTTTTCTTCTCCTTCCCTCTTTCCCTTTCCCTGTGATTGTGTGTATGTATATGGTTTAATCAGCATGTACAAGTATGATTTAATATATATGTATATGTATATATGTCTAATAAATGTGTATAAAATTAATATGTTAATGTATATGTATACACTAGTATATGTATTTGTATTAATGTAAGGTATTTGTATGTATTTAAATAAATGGTATAAATATGTATTTAATTTAATGTTTAATAGTATATATAATATCGGTATACGTATAAAAAAAATATTTCGTATATACTTAATAGAGTTTAATATAAAATGGGAATACATATATATATGTATATATATATTTTGTAAATGTATGTATTAAGGAGTATGTAAAGTATAGTATTTTAATTAATGTTTTAAATATTTGAATGTGTATAGTATATAAATACAAGGGTAATGTATAAATGTGAATGTATATTGTCTATTTAATTTAATGATGGTAAATATGTACATATATTTGTATAAGTAATTAGTATATGTATTTAATATTTTGTATATATATAATTAATGTAAAGTATTTATATATTTAATTAATGTGAAATTAGCATATGTATATTATTTATTTTATTAATATTTAATTGTATGAGTATAGTATGTATTTAAATAAATTCTATAATTAAGTTTGGCATATAAATATATATATTTTGTATATATATATATATACTTGATATAATTTCAAATATATATTTTGTACATGTATATTATTCATAAATAAAATGTTTAAATACATGTATTAGCATAGTATATATATTTTAGTATAATTAGTATAAATGTATAAATGTATATATATTTTGCGTGTACGTATTAAATAATAAATATTAATATGTAAATTGGTATGTATGTATATCGGTATTTCAGTATATGTTGGTAATTGTAATTTAGTATATATATAATTAGTATACATATATATATTCTTTTGTATATATATATAACTTTGGTAGTTGTACATATAAATGTATATGTGTTATGAATATTTTTACCTATGTATATATACTACATCTTCTGTTATGAGTATACACTTATACATATTTTGTATAGAATTTGGTATAACCCTATATATATGTATTATATTTGATTATTAATAATACTACGGTTAATTGGTGAATGTACTAGATGACCCTAGTGGACTAGTGCCCTGCCTGGCATAGCCCTGAGGCCAGTATATTTCTTCTGTGTGTTAGGATAGCATCTGATACAAGTGTTGTAATTGTGATGTGTTTATAGGACTGTTGGTTTACCCAGGGGATACTCTGGAACAGGACATCCATAAATACCAGCTAAGGACCCAAGGCAAGTACATTCTCTGATAATTTCCAATTCTTGATAATTTCTATAAATTCAACAATCATGAAATGTTACATCTGAATCTTTGACACTGTGCTACACGGACTAGTATAGCTTGGATCTGCAGTCATGAGATGTTACCTTGATTATCGTATTGACATTGTACACGACATGTATATTTAGACATCGTACATGATAGACTTGACTTGCTCGTGTATCGTGACGTGTCATGGTTGGATCCACAGTACTAGTTGGGGGCGGGGAAGTAGTTGGTAAGAAATGTGATCATAACCTCTTATTGTAGTATAGAAATTGTAAGTGTTAATCATGCTCTTCACCCATGATTAGCCAGGCCCTGTAGCTATCGTACATGTTCCCAAGCCGGTCACATTTCGAAACTACTATTTCAAACACTTAGAATATATTACAGTTCCCTAATTTAAATCATATACTGCATCACCCGTATATGATACTGTACCTTGTTCTTTCCATTTCTTTATGCACTGACTATATCACATTGTCTATTGCCTGTCTCTTTACATTGCCTGTCTCTCTTAAATTGCCATTGCTTTTATTTCACTGTCTTCTCAGTAGCTAGCATGACATGTTTTATTGTATTATAGACATTATCAATTAATGGAACTGTTATTTGAGAGTGTTGCTTTGCTCCTTCCTGACTGGAAATATTTTTCCAGACTATGCCTTAGAGGACCGCTGTCTGACACTTATGGTGAGTAGCTGCAGACTTGATAGTAGTTGTGATTCCAGGAGGTCTAGCTGGAAATTACTATTTTTAGTTAGTTCTTTTAACAGTCTATTTGGTACCGGATTTGTCTCCGGCATTTTGATGATTCTTGGATATTGTTGTGTTAGAATATTACTTGTGGACTTGTGTTGTGTTAAATTTAGTTTTTATTATTCGAAATCTTATCGTGCTGTAATCCTGTGATTGAGTATATGTTCATCTTATTTGTATCATCCGTGCCTCCTAATGGAGATTGGATGCTTGCGTGACATTAGTTAGATAGTATCAAGACCTTGACAGCGTTCTACCGCCGATGCTGCGGCGTAGGCTGGACGTACCCACGCACTCGTGCCCCTAAACCGGGTGCGGGTCGTGACACCTCTGTTCACCCGACCTCCTCTGTACTCCGGTCCGGCTGTGCTCCTCCCTGCCGAGCTGCACTGCCCGCAGCCCGATCCTGTACTCCGGCCACCCGGCCACACTCCGGCGGCCCGCTGCAGTCCTCCCTGCTGTGCCAGCACTCCGGCGGCAACCCCCTCGACTCCTCCCAACTCCCCAGCCGATTGCTCCTCCTCCTATCACCTCCATCTACATCCACTGCCACCAGCCCATCAGTCCCGTCAGCCCGGCGGCCGAGCCCGACCCCACAACTCCGGCTCGTTTCCGTCTCCGGCCGAGTTCGAGCCCGCACAGCTGCAACTCCTCCACGTGCAGCCGACAGTCCGCTGCACAGTCCGGCGAGCTGCCCCCGGCCAAGCACCCTGACCCGCCGGTCAGATCCTCCACTCCGGCCAGCCACCCCAGTAAGTCTCCTCCCCTCTTCCCTCTTTCACTGTAATATATATGTGTATAGAACTAATGTATATGTTAATGTATATATAACTAATGTATATGTATTTATAATTAATGTAAAGTATTTATATATATTTAATTAATGTGAATTGTAAGTGTATGTATTTAATTTAAATTGTATATATATATGTATATATATATTGGTTTATTTTATGATATCTATTTAATAAAAAGTATACTAGTATAATTTAAATTAGTTATTTATTAATATTTAACATGTATAAGTATAGTATATATATACTTAGTATATGTATGTATTAATATATAAATTAGTGTAATTAATGTATATGTATGTATATGGGATTATTTCATATAATACGTATTAATAAAATGTATGCTAGGTATAATTTCAATTAATGTTTTAGTATCTGTATTGTTAATTTTAATGATGGTATATATATACCTATATTTGTATAAGTAATTAGTATATTCTTAATATATATTTTGTATAAGCATTTAGTATATTCTTAGTATATAATTGGTATGTATATATGCATATTTTGTATACTTAATATATTCTCAATATTTCTAATTGGTTTGTATATATGTATATATGTTGGTTTATTTTTATATAATATCTATTTAATAAAAAAAAAGTATATGCTAGTATAAATTAATTTGGTGTATTAGTACTAGTATATTAAATGATAATATTGACAATATATATATATTCTAAAATGTATTTTGGCATATATATGAGTATACATATATAATGTTCAACTAATATAAATCAAATATGTATTTAAAAGGCATATATATATATATATATATATATATATATATATATATATATATATATATATATATATATATATATATATATATATATATATATATATTGTAAATACATTTAAATTGGTGCATGAATAAATATTGTAAGTATTAATAAGTGTAATGTGCTTTACGTATCCCTACTAGATGACCCTAGTTGACTAGTGCACTGCCTGGCATGGCCCTGAGGCCAGTGTTTTGACTGTGTGTTAGGGTAGCACCTGATGCAAGTGTTTGTAATATGTTTATAGGACTGTTGCTTCGTCCAAGGGATATTCTGGAACAGGACACCAATAATTACCAGCTAAGGACCCAAGGCAAGTACATTCTCTGATAATTTCTAATTCCTTGATAATTTCTATAAATTAAATAATCATGAAATGTTACATCTGAATCCTTGACACTGTGCTACACGGACTAGTATAGCTTGGATCTGCAGTCATGAGATGTTACATTGATTATCGTATTGACATTGTACACGACATGTATATTAGACATCGTACATGATAAACTGGACTTGCTCGTGTATCGTGACGTGTCATGGTTGGATCCACAGTACTAGTTGGGGGCGGGGAAGTAGTTAGTAAGAAATATGATCATAACCTCTTATTGTAGTATAGAACAATGTAAGTATTAATCATGCTCTTCACCCATGATTAGCCAGGCCCTGTAGCTATCGTAAATGTTCCCAAGCCGATCATATTTTGAAACTACTATTTCAAACACGTAGAATAGATTACAGTTCCCTATTTTAAATCATATACTACATCACCGTATATGATATTGTTCCTTGTTCTTTTCATTTTCATACATGCACTGACTGTATCATATTGCCTATTGCCTGTCTCTTGCATTGCCTGTCTCTCTTTAATTGCCATTGCATTTATTTCACTGTCTTCTCAGTAGCTAGCATTACATGTTTATTATCTTATAGTCCTTATCAATTAAATGGAACTGTTATTTGAGATTGTACTTTGCTCCTTCCTGACTGGAAACATTTTTCCAGACTATGCCTTAGAGGACCGCTGTCCGACACTTTATGGACCATATGGTGAGTAGCTGCAGACTTGGTAGTCTAGTTGTGATTTCGGAAGGTCCAGCCGGAAATTACTATTTTTAGTTAGTTCTTTAAGTAGACTATTTGGTACCGGATTTGTCTCCGGCATTTTTGATGAGACTTGGATATTTGTTGAGTTAGATTACATTCTGGATTTGTGTTGTATTTAATTTTTGTTCGATATCTTATCGTGCTGTAATCCTGTGATTGAGTATGTGTTCATTTTATTTGTGTCATCCGTGCCTCCTTATGGAGATTGGATGCTTGTGTGAGTTTGGCTAGATAGTATCAAGACCTTGACAGCGTTCTACCGTCGATGCTGCGGCGTAGGCTGGACGTACCCACGCACTCGTGCCCCTAAACCGGGTGCGGGTCGTGACACGTTTTTAGTGGTGGCCCATGCAGGTCTGACTTCGCGAATTATGCGATGTCGTAGTAGTGTGGCATCTTTGTTACACTATTGCGTGCCTGCGATAGGATCTAGGATATAGGATACTAGGACGAGAGCGAATACTCAATCACAATTCCTTGAGAGATTCCTGGGATGACCCCTGTGAATCTTGTTATAATTTCCAATTTAAAATCATTCCCTTGTTTCGTCCATTCTCACTTGTTGATTGTTGATCAGGTATTAAATTAGGATTTTGGTTTCATAGTAGGGTTTGATTTCATATCAAGATGAATTTGCAGACTAATTTATGGTATTAACTGATGACGCATGACGATGAGGACAGTGAAAATGATTAACATTAGAGCTATTGGACTACAAAAGGTGGATTTAAATTTTAAATTGAGGATTGAAAATGAATTTCAAATTCTTGAAATTTTGAGAAGTTGAGATATTGTCATTAAAACTTTGAGGAATTCAGATTCAATTTGA
The DNA here is from genome assembly GCA_036927795.1 of Iris macrosiphon. Classification (NCBI taxonomy): domain Eukaryota; kingdom Viridiplantae; phylum Streptophyta; class Magnoliopsida; order Asparagales; family Iridaceae; genus Iris; species Iris macrosiphon. The sequence goes on along the minus strand of JAYESA010000008.1, from coordinate 63,988,898 downwards.
TGAACCTAGACAAGCTATAAGGATTTTTGGAATTGATAAAATTTTCACTTCAGTATTTAGATAATTGGTCTTGAGGAAAGTATATGCATTTTTACTTTAAAAATTTTTGAGGAGTTAGTTTCGAGGACTTTGTTGAGGATAAGATCTTATAGTGGAAGAGATACATTAGTATATAATAGATGAGGTGCATATGTAAGGATATGTTGGCTTGAGCATGATTGAGATTTCACTGCCAACTGGCTTAGGTGTTCATCTAGAATTGTATTGGAGAGAGCAGTACTTAGTATGGTGTGTTGCATTTGATATGGACTTGAGTGATAAGGATAACTAGTATCATCAATTGCAGTAGGTAAGGAAGCTAGCAGTGAGTATGTTTCAAGTAGAACTGTGGTACCTAGGGGATAGAGGTATCAAACCTTGGATGCATCTTTGACTTGTGCAATCATAACTAGGATTTTTTCCTTTCAATCTATTTATCTTGAATGTTGCTTCTTTAGAACTGTACTGTCCTTCCTTGATGATATCGCATTTTGCCTAAATTGATTCCTTGGGATCTGTCTTCAGGATGTCGCCGCAGACACGGTCTATGAGAGCGGGAACATCAGCTTTAGAGGGGTCTGCCACCTCTCCACCTGAGGGACAGACAGTAGTAGTTCCTCCTACATCTCCGGTACACGTAGGAGTGTCTGCACTTTTTGGGGATCCTCCCCCACCTGCTCAGAGGATTGCCGCAGCTGTGACGGACAACCTTCCTCCTCCACCGACTCCGATTCCCGGAGGTTTACCCATGGACGGGACGCAGATGTTTACCTTGATCCAGGGCATGGTAGATGCCCAAAGAGTGACGGCAAACGCTCAGCGAGTTCAAGCTGAGGCTCAGAGGGTGCAAGCAGAAGCGCACCAGGCACAAACCAAGCTGATGAGAGAAAGCATGGAGAATGCTCATCAGGTGACTCTCCAAGCTTTGGAGAGAGTAGCACAGTACCAGCAGTTTCCTGGCCAGCAGCAGAGATCAGGCACTATAGTGGATTTCAAGAGGATGATGCCTCGAGAGTTTAAAGGCACTGAAGGGATACTCTACGCTGACGACTGGCTAGAGGATATAGAGAGGAGCCTGCGATTGACCCAGATTCCGGAGAACTTGCAGATAGAAGCCGCTGGCAGTCAGATGTTCGATATCGCACTCACGTGGTTTCGCACGGAGCCGAGAATTGCTGCGCAAGGACTTACTTGGGAGACCTTCAAGGAACTCTTCAAGGAGAAGTTCTTTCCCGACGTGGCATTGGGAACCTTGGAAAGTCAGTTTCATGACTTGGTTCAAGGAAACATGTCGGTCGACGAGTACGCTGCATAATTCTGTAGATTGAGCCGTTTTGCATCATCTATGATTCGAGACCCAGGAGATCGAGCCCGGAAATTTAGGAAGGGGCTGACGAGAGAGATTAGGTCACGCACTTCTGGTCGTCGTACCTCTACCTTTGAGGCTATCTTGATGGATGCCCAGATTGCAGAAGAGGATCTGGATCTCAGGCCTAAGAGGAGTCACAATACTTTTGGAGATACGCATGGTAGCACAGGACCAGCCAAGCATCCCCGTATTCAGCACCAACAGCAGTACCAAGTACCATTTCATATCCAGCAACAACCATGGACATTTCAGTATCCACCGCAGTACCTAGCACCAGTTCCTATCCAGCAACATCCATGGGCGTATCAGTATCAACAACAGTACCAGGCACCAGTCCGTATTCAGCAGAATCAGCAACAGCCTCCAAGAGAGACACAGCAGACTTGTCATTTCTGTAAAAAGCCAGGTCACCTTTGGGAGAGCTGTAGAACGAGGCTAGGACTTTGTTTGCACTGCGGCGCTGCGGGACATCGAGTAAGGAATTATCTTCTAGCCCCTTATCTCCCCGGCCAGCGCGCAGCTTCAGATTATAGAGATCCAGTTAGGCTACCTGTGGAACCGTATAATGCTCAGCAACCGCGAAGGGAACCACCCCAGCAGGGCGGGGCATTTGCGATGACGGTCGAGGAGACCGATACTGCAGGTAATGTGTTAGCAGGTTCTGTTCTCTCCTTCTTTTCTTAACTACTTGATTGATTGATTGATTCCTTAGTACCATACTTGTATGCATAATTTTCTTGTTATAATGTAGTTAGTAGTACCCCTGATTCAGAGACTGCAATACCATGACAAATGATACTACGACCGTACATATTCCCCTTAGGTTGCATGTTGTATGATTGTAGGAAAGATTTTTCTTGGACCATGATTATTGGGGTTTAACCATGACGAAGATTCATGAAGGAGTTATGACTTGACAAGAGAGGCAAGATGGTTAAAATTCGAGGATAACCATTGATTTAAATAGAGGGTTAAGAAATTAACATGGCATAATTGGTGGTTTATTAATTCCAGGAAGATTATGATGTGATTAAATTGGTTATTAAAATTTTGAAATTTCGGGAGATTATCAATATATTTAGTTGATTGCAAGTTATGAATTTTAAAATTTTATATTTGGATGTTGCATTTGGAGAATCCTTAAGTGTCGCATTGTTGAGTATTTTGAGGAAAGAAGAAATCGAGGAATAAAAATTTTTATGGATTAATGTTAAATTAAATTTTGGGACGAGATTTAACTTATATATATGTGCATTGATAAAAATCAAATTAGAGGAGTGAATATTAAATTCCGAGTATTGAATTATTAACTAAAACTTTCAAGGAAAATTTTGATAAAAATGGACGTTGATTTTATTTCGAGGATTTTTTTCAGGAATGCAATAATTTCAAAAATTTTGAAAATTGTGAAAAGACATTGTGGATTATTACCTGATTTCATGGATGATGAATTTAAATTTTGAGGAAAATAATAATGTGTATGAATAAACGCTACTTTGAGGATTTTGAATTTCGAGGACGAAATTCTTTTAAGGTGGGTAGACTTGTCACTACCACATTCCGAAAACAGGGGTATTTTCGACTTTTTACAATATTTAATATTATGGTATTTACAATTAAGTAATTGCATGATAGTATATTTAATTTAAATAATTATGTGTGATGTGTAATTAAATATAGTATTAGATGCAGTGTTCATTTATTTTTAGCTAGCAGAATTGACCTAGAAGGCCAATAGATGACATCTGTCCGAATTATAGAATTCTGTATTTAATTATTTTATCTAGAATTTAATTCTTGGAGTTTGTAATTAATTACCGTATTTTTATTAATTATTGCGCATTGCCTTTGCTTCGACATTTGGAGCGCTACCCTGACTTTTGTCTTCCAACAAATTTCACAACCTTGTCCTAGACATGCCCGCCTTCCATTCTGCTATTTTTGCAACTCATAATTATGCTCTCTGTGCATTGTTTCTAGCCGCACAAAAATTGTCGCGGACGTTATTTAATAATCCCTATTTTTATATCGTTGTGCGTTCCAATTTAAGTTGGAGACAATCTTGACCTATTTTTCGTGCGGCCCAAATTAGGGTAATATTCTGTTCTGAGTCTACTTCATTATTAGTATTGATGACCTGACCTGATTTTGGCCCCATGTACTCCTAATTAATTTTAGAACACAACTTGCATTTATTTCTAATTAAATTGAGGATACTATTTAAACCAATTCTGAAATTCCAATTTAATTCCAGTGCCCTGCTAATTGAGCCCATACCGATCATACAGCGCCCCCTGACCCTACAAAACACCGGACACCGAATCGCCCGCCAAATTTTCGTCATTTTATGTGTTTGTGTAATTTTCCGAATTTAAGGGGCTAAGTTGCAATTATTCAATTGTAGGTGTCATCACCCCATTGTCCAAGACCAAATGGAAAGGTTATTTATTTGTGGACCAAATTACATTTTCTCCCACTCTACTTTACATGAAAACAATTTCCTTCATGAACAATCCTAGCCACTCATTCTAGGGGTTCAATCACCACCCTCCATCAACACCCTCTCTCCCTATTTATGTCATGTCACCATCAACCCTAATCCCTAGAAAACCTAGGTTTCCCCAACCAAGCCCCCTCCTCAACCGTAGGAAATCCTTCTCTCTTTCTTCTTCTCCTTCTTCCTTTCTCTTCTTCTTTTCTTCTACTTTCTTTTTTCTTCATTAAAATTCAAAAGGAAGAAGGGGGGAACACTGTTCACCCCCCAACTACTGTTCACCCGGCGGCCTTTCTCCATCCGGCGGCCCGGCCTAGCCCCGAGCCTCTGTTCACCCGACCTCCTCTGTACTCCGGTCCGGCTGTGCTCCTCCCTGCCGAGCTGCACTGCCCGCAGCCCGATCCTGTACTCCGGCCACCCGGCCACACTCCGGCGGCCCGCTGCAGTCCTCCCTGCTGTGCCAGCACTCCGGCGGCAACCCCCTCGACTCCTCCCAACTCCCCAGCTGACTGCTCCTCCCCCATTTCTCCCACTGCTCCTCCTCCTATCACCCCCATCTACATCCACTGCCACCACCCCATCAGTCCCGTCAGCCCGGCGGCCGAGCCCGACCCCACAACTCCGGCTCGTTTCCGTCTCCGGCCGAGTTCGAGCCCGCACAGTTGCAACTCCTCCACGTGCAGCCGACAGTCCGCTGCACAGTCCGGCGAGCTGCCCCCGGCCAAGCACCCCGACCCGCCGGTCAGATCCTCCACTCCGGCCAGCCACCCCAGTAAGTCCCTCCCCTCTTCCCTCTTTCACTGTAATATATATGTGTATAGAACTAATGTATATGTTAATGTATATATAACTAATATATATGTATATATAATTAATGTAAAGTATTTATATATATTTAATTAATGTGAATTGTAAGTGTATGTATTTAATTTAAATTGTATATATATATATATGTATATATATATTGGTTTATTTTATGATATCTATTTAATAAAAAGTATACTAGTATAATTTAAATTAGTTATTTATTAATATTTAACATGTATAAGTATAGTATATATATACTTAGTATATGTATGTATTAATATATAAATTAGTGTAATTAATGTATATGTATGTATATGGGATTATTTCATATAATACGTATTAATAAAATGTATGCTAGGTATAATTTCAATTAATGTTTTAGTATCTGTATTGTTAATTTTATTGATGGTATATATATACCTATATTTGTATAAGTAATTAGTATATTCTTAATATATATTTTGTATAAGCATTTAGTATATTCTTAGTATATAATTGGTATGTATATATGCATATTTTGTATACTTAATATATTCTCAATATTTCTAATTGGTTTGTATATATGTATATATGTTGGTTTATTGTTATATAATATCTATTTAATAAAAAAAAAAGTATATGCTAGTATAAATTAATTTGGTGTATTAGTACTAGTATATTAAATGATAATATTGACAATATATATATATTCTAAAATATATTTTGGCATATATATGAGTATACATATATAATGTTCAACTAGTATAAATCAAATATGTATTTAAAAGGCATATATATATATATATATATATATTGTAAATACATTTAAATTGGTGCATGAATAAATATTGTAAGTATTAATAAGTGTAATGTGCTTTACGTATCCCTACTAGATGACCCTAGTTGACTAGTGCCCTGCCTGGCATGGCCCTGAGGCCAGTGTTTTGACTGTGTGTTAGGGTAGCACCTGATGCAAGTGTTTGTGATATGTTTATAGGACTGTTGCTTCGTCCAAGGGATATTCTGGAACAGGACACCAATAATTACCAGCTAAGGACCCAAGGCAAGTACATTCTCTGATAATTTCTAATTCCTTGATAATTTCTATAAATTAAATAATCATGAAATATTACATCTGAATCCTTGACACTGTGCTACACGGACTAGTATAGCTTGGATCTGCAGTCATGAGATGTTACATTGATTATCGTATTGACATTGTACACGACATGTATATTAGACATCGTACATGATAAACTGGACTTGCTCGTGTATCGTGACGTGTCATGGTTGGATCCACAGTACTAATTGGGGGCGGGGAAGTAGTTAGTAAGAAATGTGATCATAACCTCTTATTGTAGTATAGAACAATGTAAGTGTTAATCATGCTCTTCACCCATGATTAGCCAGGCCCTGTAGCTATCGTACATGTTCCCAAGCCGATCACATTTTGAAACTACTATTTCAAACACGTAGAATAGATTACAGTTCCCTATTTTAAATCATATAATACATCACCGTATATGATATTATTCCTTGTTCTTTTCATTTTCATACATCCACTGACTGTATCATATTGCCTATTGCCTGTCTCTTGCATTGCCTGTCTCTCTTTAATTGCCATTGCATTTATTTTACTGTCTTCTTAGTAGCTAGCATTACATGTTTATTGTCTTATAGTCCTTATCAATTAAATGGAACTGTTATTTGAGATTGTACTTTGCTCCTTCCTGACTGGAAATATTTTTCCAGACTATGCCTTAGAGGACCGCTGTCCGACACTTTATGGACCATATGGTGAGTAGCTGCAGACTTGGTAGTCTAGTTGTGATTCCGGAAGGTCTAGCCAGAAATTACTATTTTTAGTTAGTTCTTTAAGTAGACTATTTGGTACCGGATTTGTCTCCGGCATTTTTGATGAGACTTGGATATTTGTTGAGTTAGATTACATTCTGGATTTGTGTTGTATTTAATTTTTGTTCGATATCTTATCGTGCTGTAATCCTGTGATTGAGTATGTGTTCATTTTATTTGTGTCATCCGTGCCTCCTTATGGAGATTGGATGCTTGTGTGAGTTTGGCTAGATAGTATCAAGACCTTGACAGCGTTCTACCGCCGATGCTGCGGCGTAGGCTGGACGTACCCACGCACTCGTGCCCCTAAACCGGGTGCGGGTCGTGACAACTCCCCCAGGTTTACACCAAGATCCACTCGAGGCTCATCGGGTGGAATCTTGCTGGATGTGCTTACAGACGCAGTAGGGGTTTCTCCCGTTACTGGTCTGGATAAAGGTATCCTTATTTTTCTTGGCCTCGAAGGCGATCTCGTACTACTGCCTGAAGCGATAGCAGTGACAACAGCTTCGAGCAAAGAATCTCCGGCACTAACAGCCGGAACTGTGGAGGTTCCCTCTCTAATAGGCGAAGGACCTCTAGTCAAAAATTTATCCCCAACAGGGGAAGCAACAGGTTCACTTCTAGGAACCTCAGGGTGGGGAGTCCTGACAGGACCACCAACCGTCTTCTTTTTCTTGCGAGGGGAAGCCTCCTTCAGAACAGGAGCCCTTCGCTTCCCAGGGATAACCAGAGGCTCAGCAGGTGGAGGTATTTCGTCTCTCGGTACTGTCAGCAAAGGCTCATCTGGATTGACAGAGTTTTCACCCTCGTCAGAGGAAACTGATGGGAGTTTCTCTCTTCCTGCAGACTTAGAAGTGGGCACCCTAAAACTTTCACGCATATCAAAATCGCGATGGAAGGTATTAATGGCCACGTAAAACTGGGCGTACGAATGGAGGATGCGCAACTCCATGGAGAGAGAAGTCGCAGGTATAGTGAAGGCCGCTCCAGTACAACCTATTATGAAGTACCACCATCCTCTCGCTCCGTCGATAAGTCCACCTCTAGAATTGAAGCTAGTGATGGCGTTTCCAACGTGCAACTGGTCATACCCAAACTGCCTGGCGAACCGACCAGGCAGATAGGGCTCCAAGAAGCAGTGGTCCTCACTTCTGTACAATAAATGGGAAGGTCTAATGCAGACCAACCAATAAAAAGCTTCAAGAGAAAGAACGGTCTTTCCGTCACCTAAATCCTGAAGTCTCGTCCCCTGTTGATTGAGATGTACAGTGGGGACGGTGCAGAGGAGCTTCCAGCTGTGAACAAAATTTAACGCTCGCCGACAGTCTAAAACTGTGGTCACGTTCCAAGTGGAGTTCTTGTAATTCAACAAGAAGTTACTCCCCGAACTACTGCCAGAGCCAGGAGACATCACCCTGGGGTTGTGGAGAATTAACCATCCCATCAAATATAGGAACGGTAATTCTACCTGGAAAAGCTGTCACGCCGTATTTCATCGGCAAGCAGCCCATCAGTAATGGCCCTTAGGCCAGCTTGTATGCGGCATACCATGGCAGGGAGCAAGCCCAGTCTTGCCTCGAACACTAGATGCACTGCAGGCTATAAGGTGTTGCGGTGAATGCGATCCGAAGATGCAATGCCGGGTACTACCAGTCGGCATAGCCATATGGAGAGGAAGCCAGCCAGTTGAGCTTCCCTTGACAGAGGCCTGCGGCAATGCCTCAAATAACTGTAGGCCTTAGTGCCTGCAGGATATTTCCCTATCCCTTCATTGATAATCTAATCTGAAGCCCCAGCGTCTACAATAAGGTCATCGACTACTTGAGCACTAAGCACGCTCAGAAAGCTCAGAGGCTGATCCCGGCTATCCACGACTTTGTCTGGCTTAGCAGCCCTGGCCTGTTAAAAGAAGAGATAGGACGCCCACTTGTTGGTATGAGCCAAATCAGAGGGCTCATTATAGAAGGTGGTGCACGCTAAATAGTGGCACATCAGCTCCTGGTATACTGCCACCACCCGAGGGTCTGTATCCCCCAGCTCCCGGTTTGTGGGAACATACTCTTCATAAGGAGTATCCCCCATCGGCAGTCTTGAAATCTCTGCCATTTTGTGAAGGGCCAATCCCAATTCCCCCGGTGGAGTGGCAAAAGTCCCAGTGAGCGAGATATACCGCTCCATCAAAGCCAAAAACAGGTTGGGATTGAGAGGTAACCCAACACTGGTAGCGCTCACAGCCACGAATAGACCAATGCTCTCCATTTCAGTCTGAAAATGCTTCAGGACCCAAGCAGCTAAACGAGCCCATCGAAGATTTATAGGGGTAACCCACCCATTGGTCCGAGGATTAACCTTTGGGTATACTCCTCCTTGTCCCATGAAGTCATTGCAGAAAGTCGATAATTGGACTAGTTGGAGCAGTGCAGTGTCTTCACTCGGGACACTACCCAGAAATAATCTCCTAAAAGGGATGACTGGACTGGAAGGGCGGCTCACAAATAACCCTTGCTCTGATCCCTTCTGGTAAAATATCTTCCCCGGCTGGCCGTGAAGATTGGGAGTCAGAGTCCACGACATCTTCCTCGGATGCGTGGCATGGAAGAATGCCGAGATGGGATAATCTCTCAGCATCCTAGGCAGATACAGAACCAGTCCCCCGGCAGGAAAAACCCAGTTTTCTTTCTTGGGCTTCGTCTGGGATTGTTCGTCAATCATATCCCCGAAGAGAAAAGCCGGTTTTATGTATTTGGCCCCGTCTATATACGTCAGGGGCTCTCCGTTGATCATGCTCAACAACATTCGCTCGTCTTGAGACGGTATCAGGATTCCCCTTCCTTCAGGATACTGGGGTCCGGAGATAGGAAATGTCACATGGGACAAATCCTCCAGGTAATTGGAGTTCAGCATCCCAGCAGCAGAACCCATCACCTCAGCCAACGGAGGTATCTCCAAGTTAACTACAAAGTGCAAAGAAGACAAGTCAGTTTCTATACTAGACGTTACGTCTTGCAGTTTATGCCAAAGATCAACAGTCTGTGCTTTTACGCCAAGACTGTGAAAACTTGAATTTTTACACTGGAATCTCATTCCCAGGCGTAAAATCCAAGATTGGCAGTATACACAAAAATGACAATCGGTTTTTTTTTTTACGCCAGACTGCCAAAGTTTGAGTTATTACGCCGGAGTTTTCATCCAGAGCGTAACACCCAAAATTTGTAGTATACACCAAATTTCGACAGTCAAAGCTTTTACGCCAGACTGCGAAAATATGGAGTTTTTACGCTGACATATTAGAAATGTGGGCGTAAAAGATGAAACATCTCTGTGCATCATCTTCCTCGAAGTGGCGTTCAGCACAGAAGATGACCTAGCGCATCTACGTACAACGTGTGCGAAGGATTTTCTTCATTTTTTATCGTCCCGAAAGCTTTACCTATAACGCCCGGTGCACAGCTCGTCGGTGGGACACTTCGTTCAGAGCGAGGTTCCTCCTGCCCGGTGGGAGTCGCTCTTGCTTGGGCAGAAGAGTGAGAAGAGGAGGCAGCCTTCTTTCCCTTAGAGGAGGAGATTGGTTTTGGTGCCATTTCTAAAAACTCAGAATGCTCAGTGAAGAAACGAAGGAGAGTACTCAAAAAGACGAAGGTGTTCTTTTGCAGAAGACAGATGAAAAGTTTTTCTCTGAAGGCCTTGGGGTATATATAGAGTTCAGATGGACTCCTCGAATCCCTAACCAAATCCGATATTTAATACTCGGTTAGGATTGGGGACCACGTCAGCCTACTACTCAGGGAAGACGGACAGTCAGCGAATTCAAAAAGTTTTTCGCGCAGAGCAGATTCGTGATTTTACGCCAAGGAGCTTTTACGCTCGGCAGCTACAAATCTACGATTTTACGCTCAGAGGCTATAAGTCTGTGGTTTTACGCCCGGATGCTTTTACGCTCGGTAGCTTTTACGCTCGAGAGGCTACAAACCTATGACTTCACGCTCAGAAGCTACAAATCTATGATTTCATGCTCGGTAGCTTTTACGCTCAGAGGCGACAAATCTACGATTTCACGCTCGAAAGATTTTCTTTTCAGAGGCTACAGATCTACAGTTTTATGCCCGGATGCTCTTACGCTCAGCAGCTTTTACGCTCGAGAGGCTACAAACTTAGGATTTTATGCTCATCTATATTACAGATCTATGACTCTCCGCATATCTGAAAATACGTAGGCCAGAGTATGCGTATATCTAAATAAATCTCAAGGCGGTCAATTGCAAGGGTTCACGCAGAAGATGCTCCTTCTTACCCTCAAAATATCCCAAGTATCCAAAGCATACAGAGTTCAGCATTAAAAATGACTCTTCTTCTTGGGTCGATTGGAAGTTCATCCAGAATCCAGTCTGAATATTTCCTCTACAGTTCAAGATGGCGACTCAGTTTTGACAGCCGTTTCTCACCCTATTTTAAGGGATTTTCGGGAAATTATTCTTGAAGACGATGGTCTGAACAAAAATTCTCCTTATCAGAGAGATGACAGTTTAGAATTCCATGCAGTTCCCCATTCCTAATAGCAGGACAGTTCGAATATTCGACTCAAATGCTAAACGGCTTTCTGCGTATCTTCAGTTATGCGTAAAAGACAGGACGGAACTAAATACTCTTTTTATCAGAGTCGGCGTAAAGTTATTCAGACGTGTCGAAGCTACACATATTCAGACTTCATCACAGCAAAAAAATATGGCAAATCATCAGATACGCAAAAGAAGACAATTTTATTAAATCATGATTACATATGAGGGAAATCCAGTCTACAAAGGGTTTTTTTCATCTTCATGATTACATATGAGGGAAATCCCATCTACAAAGGATTTTTCATCTTCATTTAAAGATCACGCCCAGAATCTGTTCTGTCAGGTTCTCGCATTGGTGGAGATCTTTATCCGTCTTCTTCAGCAGTTAGTCAGTTTCCGCGGTCGATTAACAAAAAAAATGATTAATGACGGGAGGATACAAAACTGGGCATGTTTGAATCATTCAAGAGCCCATCCTCCATACGCCATGACAGATTGAGTTGAGGCTTTAGACCCAACTCAATACTCGAAGACAGGGCTAGTTTGTCTGCCCTCGTCCACGAACGACGGGAGAAAATACAGCTTGCAAGCTGTATGGTCGAATGTGACCCTTCCTCTCTCCTGGACGAATCGCCATATGAAGTTGCTGATTATCCCGAGCAAAGGAAGCTATGATATCCTTCCATGATCCATCGTTGCAGAGGACATTTGCTCGAAGACACCTTCTTTTTCGGCTCCTTACATGCTGGAAGAACATGGTCTTCTTCTTCCTCAAGTCGACCCGACGAACTCCGGCAATCATCTCTGTATGGTGAAAAATATGTGGGAAAAACATGTTAACTCCTCAGCCTTTATATAGGCAAAAGAGAATACACCGAATCCCAACAAATCCCCAAGAATCCGCCAAAAAATCAGCCTCGAGGAACGAGTCAGACTTGACCGTTTCATGCTTCATTCAAAGTGTTTCAAATTACGAAAAATTTGAAAACTTTGAAGGGGTCTTGTAGAAGCATAAAAAATATGCTGCAGAGTTATACGCAGTATTTCAGTGCTGTGTGGCGTAAGACGTGACTTCAGAGCCATCGGCGTACAAACAGAGCTTTATCGCTAGTACAGCATAAAACATAGCTCCAAAACAACCTGCGTAGTACAGTGTGTTCAGACTGCTTCAGCGTAAAAAGGTTGTTACATCGCCTTTATGGCGTAAAACTTATCTGCGTTTAATGCAACATGGAAGTGTATGAGGAACGCTTCGTATTCCTCGAATGAACCTGTGAGATCATGCAGTGAACCTGACTCCTGACAAAGAGTACTGCACGACTATCCAGACGACGGCTGTAATGATGGTGCGACACAGAGACTCAAACCGTCGTTTAGTAACATTTCCTTGGTATAAACTGCTTTTATGCATACAAGGGAATACGCTGCCTAGTTTTTCACAGGCAGATGTGAGCTTTTACGCTCCGCAGAAGATAAATGGACTGCCACGTCAAAAGCTTCTCTTCATACAGAGCTCGAGGCACGTCTCTGCAGTTAATGCGCAGGATGGGGACAGATCTCTGCATTTAATGCACGAGATTTGGTTATATTTTCCAAGACTGGGAGAGCCATGATTACGGCTAAATACATCCACATCACCACCTTTGCATATTACGCCATCAGGCTATTTTCAGCTATGGGAGCACGTTGTACGCTATCTCCTTGGAATACGCCAACCGGACTATTTTCAGCTATAAGGAGTACACCGTATGCTATCTCCCCGGAATACGCCAACTCAGGCTACATTTTGCATTGGTGCGTAATAAGGCTATTTGGTCCAGAATTAGTTCAAGACCTCAGTCAAGAAAGGAGGATCAACCATCTTCTACGCTAGCTACCTATCCATGCAGCATCAGGCTTCTATGCCTACCTGGCCTCTACGCCAGTTTGACAACTATTTGGCTTCTACGCCATGGTGACAGTTATTGGCTTCTACGCCAACCTTTTCTACGCGAGGGACAACTACCTACGTGGCTTGAATGCCGTGATCTTCGCAGCATTTATATGCATTATCTTTTAATGGGACACGCGTTACACGCAGATTCAAAAGATTATTTATACGTGGAAGGCAGTTATCGTAACCATCGCATAAAAAGTGCCATGCTCTCCACTGTCCGGATTCTACGACGATTGGATGGTTACTGTCACTAAAATTCTATAAATAGAGACCTTTATTGACAGAGGTCCAGGGTCAAAAAATGGTCAAAAACTTGGAGAACGTAGAGAGAAGAATCCAGAGCACAGACAGAGAGTAGTGATCGACGACTTTGGCATCGAGCATCCACTCCCCTTTGCAATCTTTGAAGCTTCTCCGTCTTCTACAGCACTTCTTCATCATCGTGTAGTCCAAGGGACAAAGTGATCGACTGCAGATCAGACTCCTATAGCAATTTTTTTACCCAGATTAAAATTTGTACTTGACATCCTCGTATAGGATTAATTGTACTTCTTGTTTGTAAACCAAAGAGAGGGTTTCGTATAAACCTTATTTTATTTCTTTCATTTATTATCAAATAGCAATACGAACCAAGGGAATAGTCTGGTTCCACAATACCATCTCTCTACGAACCAAGATCTCTACGGGCTATTCGGGATAGCTGAGAGTCGGTCCAACCTCGATCTCCGAGTGATCTAGTACGTGACTAGGATTTGCCACGTACCGTCTCAGCTGCGACACGTGGAACACTTCATGCACTCCTTCTAGTGTAGGTGACAAGTCTAGTCTATAGGCCACAGCACCGACCTTTGCAAGGATACCGAAAGGTCCGATGTAACGTGGACTATGCTTTCCGCCTCTACCAAAACGAATCGTGCCCCGTGTTGGAGAAATTCGTAGGAACACCATATCGCCAACCTATAACGAACAGTCTTAACACGCAATCTAAAATAAAATAATCATAAATAAATAATAACAAAACCTATACCTGAAACTCTAGGGGTCTACGATGGCTGTCGGCCCAATGTCGCTGTCTGTCCTGCACCACTCGCAGTCTGTCTCTGATGAGTTCACCTTTTCTACTGCATCCACGACCATTTTTGGTCCTAACAAGGCTCTCTCTCCGACATCATCCCAAGATAACGGTGTGCGACATCTTCATCTATATAAAGCCTCAAATAGTGATATCTCAATGCTGGCCTGGTAGCTGTTGTTGTACGTAAACTCTACCAGGTGTAGATGATCCTCCCAAGAACCTTCGAGATCTAAAACGCAAGTGCATAGCATATCTTCGAGAGTCTGAATAGTCCTTTCAGACTACCCATCTGTCTGGGGGTGATATGCGGTACTAAACTTTAACTGAGTGCCCAAGCTAGCCTGCAGACTCCTCCAAAAAATGGGAAGTAAAACGGCTATCCCGATCTGAGATAATACTCACATGAACCCCTTATAATCTGACAATCTACCGTACGCACATCTTTGCTAGCCTCTTTGTCGATGTACCCACTTTGAATGGTAAGAAGTGGTCTAATTTGGTCAACCTATCCACGATGACCCAAATTGCGTCATTTCCCCCTGGAGAACGTGGAAGTCCTGAAATGAATTCCATAGTCACGTGCTCCCACTTCTATTCTGGGATGGGTAAAGGTTGAAGCAATCCACCTGGCCTCTGTCGATCTGCCTTTACCTGTTGGCACACTAAATACCGGGATACGAAGCGTGCTACCTCGCGCTTCATACCATACCACCATACGTGCTCCCTCAGATCTTGATACATCTTGTTGGCACCGAGATGCATCGAGTACTGGGAGCGATGTGCCTCCTGCAAAACCTCTCCGCTCGGCACACACATCCTCGTGTCGTGCCGTAAAGATCCATCATCAGCAATAGTGAAGTCGTCTGTCTGTCCTGTCCGAACCTGTGCCCTGATACTCCTCAGAGTCTCATCATCATACTGTGTAGCTCTAATTCTATCCATCAGCTCTGATTGTATCTGCAATCCCCACATCTGAATCTCAATACCTGGAACTAGCACTTCAATTCCCAAGCTCTCAAGATCGGCCAATAAATGTCTATCTGTTGTCAAGTACATAGCCATCGGATACCTGCTCAAGGCATCGACGACTATGTTGGCCTTTCCTGGGTGGTACTGTAATGAGATATCAAAGTCTTTCATCAACTCCAACCACCTCCTCTGCCTCATATTCAGCTTCTTCTGTATAAATGCGTACTTCAGGCTCTTGTGGTCCATGAAGATCTCCATATGCTCTCCGTATAAATAGTGTTTCCACAGCTTTAGAGCGAAGATAACTGCTGCCAACTCCAAATCGTAGGTGGGGTAGTTCTTTTCATGAGGGCGTAATTGTCTTGAAGCATAGACAATTACTTTCCCGTGCTGCTAAAGAACGCATCCCAAACTCTTTTCTGAAGCATCACTGTAGATAGTGAATCCACATGTCCCTGATGGCAACGTCAAAACTGGAGCTGTCGTCAATCTCTTCTTCAGCTCATTAAATACGGCCTGACAATCCTCCGTCCAGATGAATTCCACATCTTTCTTGGTCAGCCTAGTCATTGGTTCTGTAATCTTGGAGAAGTCTTGTATAAACATCCTGTAGTATCCTGCTTGCCCGAGAAAACTCCTGATCTCAGCTACCGAACTAGGAGTAGACCACGATTCCATTGCCTTAATCTTCTTTGGGTTAACTGAGATTTCATCACCCGTTACCATATGTCCAAGGAATTCAACCTTGTCAAGAAAAAACTCGCACTTTGAAAGCTTTCCATACAGCTCCTCCTTCCTGAGAGTCTCCAAGACCATCCTCAGGTGCTCTTCGTGCTCCTCTGGGGTATTCGAATACACAAGGATGTCGTCGATGAACACCACTACGAACTAGTCAAGGTACTGGTGGAACACCTTGTTCATCAAGTTCATGAATACTGCTGGTGCATTGGTTAAACCAAATGGCATTGCCATGAATTCAAACTGGCCATATCTGGTCCGAAAAGCTGTCTTCGGTATGTCTTCTTTCTTCACCTTCACCTGGTGATAGCCTGACCTCAAGTCTATCTTTGAAAACACCTTTGCTCCGCTCAACTGATCAAAAAGATCATCTATCCTCGGAAGCAGGTATTTGTTCTTGATAGTGAGGTTATTCAGAGCTCTATAATCGATACACATGCGTACCGTGCCGTCCTTCTTCGGTACGAATAATACTGGAGCTCCCCATGGTGATGAACTGGATTTGATGAAACCTTTGTCCTGCAGCTCCTCAACTTGCTTCTTCAGTTCTGCCAGCTCGCTGTTGTTGACTAAAATATAAAAAAATTGTATGTGACCGGTCAAAGAAGAGGGGAGGTTTCTTCATGTGTTCGGTCCAATGAGATATGGACACCTCACTGTAATTTTGCATAAAAGTCCCCAATAATTGAAAAATTACACAAAAGGTGAGAATTAAAATAACTGTCATGCGACGAATATTGTTCGACTAAAATGAAGCACAAAAGAGCATATTTATGAGTTACACAAAAGTCAAAATGGAAGACTGGCACGTCTAGGACAAGGGTATAAAATTTGTTGGAAGACAAAAGCTAGTATAGCGCTCCCAATATCGAAACAACGGTAAGGTATAACAATCCAATAAAATCACAATAATAATATAATCCCCAATAATTAAATCCCAAAAATATACTAATTAAAAATCCATAATCCTTTAATTTGGTTAGAGGTTCAACTAGTGGGTTTCTAGGTCCAGTTTACTAACTCATGCATTTAAGAACACTATATATATATATATATATATATATATATATATATATATATATATATATATATATATATATATATATATATATCATGCAATATATTAACACATTAAATTAATTAAATGAAAAGACAAAAATATTCCTATTCTGGAATGTGGTAGTGACACTCCTCTACTCTAGGAGTGAATCAGTCCAAGCCTTCGCATGAACCAAGAGACCAGACTTGGACCGGACAGGCCAGATGTTATACAGTAGCACACCCAAATACATGAACCAAGTCATCATTCCGTTCTCTCTTACAAGCTCCAAACAAACAAAAGATTGCCTTGCCTTGCTTTCTTTGAGCATAAATAGTGAAGGTGATGAAGTTGTTGACTTTAGTATTGTATGCATCAGCATACATTCTGCATAAACTTTTGGGTCTCTTCTTAAGAAAAACTCCAATCCAACATATAATACAAATTTCTTAAAATTTGCATGTATTGCAAGTCTAACACGATGTCTGTAGTCTTAAATGATATCATTTAAAGTGAATCAAAATTAACTGAATCAGTCAATTCAGTCACACTATTTACTGAGCAAGGTGTTCTAGTATATATAAACAGTGTTGGCGAAAAGAATAATTAAGATCATAGCAGACAAGCAGCATAAAAAAAAAATTATACATGTTATTCTTCAACTGCTACTTACATGCTTCTTTATTATGACATCCGCTAGAAATCTATTTTCGATAAAGTTAGTGGATCAAGCCATTAAACTAGGATCGGATGAGAGGAAAATTAGATATGGCTTGGATACGTAGCTGATGGGTATTTGTCGATTAAAAGCAATAAATGTTCCTACGATGACAGGTGCATCACCAAGAGCGGTATGGAATTGAAACATAATAATAACACAGCAAAAAATAACAAGACAACTATAGTTACTAATTTAAGGAGACATCCAGAATAAATATTTTATCTTGGAAGCATCAAGCATCACCAATAGCTTTCCTAATTCAAAACAAACAATTTGCAACAACCGAAGGAAAATAACTGAGCTATAAATTTCCAACATCTCAAAACTTCTTGTGCTATCTACAAAAGTTCAAAAACATGTAACAGTATAGGAGTGCAATACTACTATAGAAGAACCACAATATAGTAAAAGAATTGCCTACTTCCAACCAAAATTTGATCGGGTATTAGAACATCTAAGTAGGAGGCTTTAAGGAAAGACATTGTTTCCATCATTGAATCAATTGACAAATTCACAGTTGAGAAACTAAAGTGTTATTGGCATGGAGCCTGGTGGCTCTGAAGAAAATATGTTGTCCTACCTTATTGGGCTTGCAATTTAAAACAAACTTCTAAATAAGATAGCATTATGAACAACCTTCTGAGATCTTCCAAATTAAGACAAAGTCTAGATGGAAGGAACAAATGATCCCAATTGCTTGCTATAGGAGATTATATAAATCTTTGATCACAGAATATCACCTCCCATGAACTAAAGATGATGACGTTGATGACTTGGTGTATGGATTATAGACTCTAGATGCAACTGAATCAAAATTCAAAAGTTTCAGAAGTTTTCATACCATAAACCTCATCAAACACCTATTTTCTTATTCATTGCTCATAAGTCCTTTAGATGACACAAATAAAATAATCATTTTTCAACTCACATACAATTTTTTTTTATATATATTGTACAAACTATTTTATATGTACTCAATATACAAAGCCCGAAAACATACTCTTTCTTTATGTATCTTCACAGAATTAAAAATATATGTTATATTATAAATAGCCAATTCTCAACCTCCAGTACTATAATGTTAAAGTTTCTGGTGTTTGCAGTGTAAAACATTTTGTTACTGCAAGAATACTACAGAACAAAATAAAACTAATTTTAACATAATAAATATTTACTGTTTGGCAGAAAATTGATTGTTAATGACCAACATATAAACTCTTAGATTGTTGGAAAAATATTACCATCGATTTATTAAAATAAAATAACAATGAGTTAGATATACCGGTCTACGGAGAAATCGCGCACGAAGTACTGTCCTAAGGGTTTATTCGAGAACTATGTGTAGACATCCTCTCGAATTCTCCTAGTGGTGATAACCTACCGGCTTTCCGTCACCGCACACGGCTTCGGGAGATCGACCCAAACTTTGTGTTACCCAGATAATATGATGGAAACTTGAGCCAAAGATGGTCGAGATGAAGGTGGTCGGTGCTCGCACGGCACGAGGCTCGGCGAGGCGCTGGCTCCGTTCTTCAAGAAGGAGAGAGGAGATTGAGTTGAGGTGGAGAGTTGAAAGGTAGGATGCCCCTTGTCTTTTTTATTCGGAAGCATGGGTTTATATAAGAGAATGTCTACCAAAGAATGAGGAGGTGTGGTGAGAAATGAGGCAAGAAAGTAGGAGAAGGGGTTCTCCCGTTTGAATTGTTCAACCGGAAGGAGTGGAAAGTTGGTTTTTCCCAACCGTATACAACAATCTCAACCCGAAGGGAGCGGCGGGCCGGTCCGGCCCGACCCGATCAACAAATAATCCGATCCAGCCCGGGCCCATGACCCCGTCAGGGTAGGATCGGGCTGAACAGGTCTGGGTCCGATCCAGCCCCTTTTTTTATATAAAAAAAATTATATATATATATATATATATATATATATATATATATATATATATATATATATATATATTGTACAACCCGTTCATAAAAAATAATAATTGTAATATATATATATATATATATATATATATATATATATATATATATATATATATATATTAAAGTAAATAAAAAAATCGGGCCGGTCCGGTCCAACTCGGAACCGGCCCAGACCAGCAAAGTTGCACAACGGGCCGAGCTTACGGGCCGATTTTGTCGACCCAGTCCGGACCCGCGGAGGAGGTGGCCGAGCCGGTCTGGATCGTTGACCGGGTTCGGGCAGGCCCGGACCGGATTCGACCTGTCCATTTAGACACCTTGACACATGACCGTATATGATGAATGCAATATATTTTACTTTGGCTATCTCGTCTCTAATATTTATTTGTCTTCAAGAATTGAACAATATTTGGCTACTATTTCACTTAGTGTTGGAGCGCACGCATTGCGTGTACAACACATTTTAGAAATATTGATAATAACTTAAGTAGCAAAATAATATCCAACCGAACTTATTCAACTTGCTTTCAAAATATTGGCACCTAAGAAAAAGAAAAATTATGTCACACTATTTTAGAACCTTAAGTTTGGTAATTGGCACTCTATTTATTATTAATTTTTCTCATTATATATAATTACATTATTTTTCAAATAGTGGACTCCAAATTTTATTTGACAAAATAGTAATCTAACTTATAATTTAAGCTATCATCTAAAGTTTAATCTACTTTGTAAAATATAATATGAATGAATATTTTTGCTATGATTAAAATTTATAAATTAAAATTTAACTTAATCTTCTAATTCAAATTATTATAATTTAAAATTTGAACTACTATTTAAAATTTAACTTCAAATTTAAAAGTAAATTTACCATTTAAGTTTTATCTTAATCTAGTCTTAAATTTAAGTTAATCTAATCTAACTTATAATTTAAGCTATTATCTAAATTTTAATCTACTTTGTAAAATATAATATGAATGAATATTTTTGCTATGTTTAAAATTTATAAATTATACTTTAATTTAAAACTAATCAATGCAAGTTTGAGAGATTTTAAAATTTTATATTAGTTAGGAAGAAGGTCCCGTAAGATGGTGGTCCTAAAGATTTTATGTTCAGTTAAGTATATACGTAAAAATAAAATATTGAGAGAAATAAAGAGAAAAAAGACAGCATCTTAAAAGATAGGAGTAGGCTACGGTGAATTAAAATTTTAAAAATTAGTGGTTTAAAAAACGTTTTTAGCCCTGAGATAAATATACTTTCGTATCTAGGAATATATGTAAACTATATGATCCAAACTTACAATCAAAATACAAAAGATTAGCAAAATTAATAAAAAGAGTTTAAGAATTGAGAAATAGCCTATTATACTAAACAAGATTGATCGATCCTATATGTATCACACCAGCAGTTGCACCATATATATAATACACAATAAAAATGGAAAAACTAATAGGTTGATCTATTTGGTTCAATCAAACACATAGTATAAAATAAAATGGTATAACTATAACGGTTAATCTTTTTTTTTATTATTAAGAATATGATAAAAAAAAATGTCCATGAAACATCATTATTGATGCTCGAAGTGGAAGGAGACCTTGATTTAGAAATTAATGATGCGACTATTCTGTCACTGTTCTCTAGACTCCACCCATGAATTTTTATCCATGTTCAATACAAGCATAGCAGCATGCTATGCACTATTGTTTTTCATTATTGTGATGGCTATAGGCTATTAAAGTCCCAGAGAAATTGCGACTATGGAAAGTAATACTTTGCTAGAAACTTAACTAAGAATAATAGATAAAAGAAGCCATGCATAATTAATTTATTTTCCAACTTAATCTCATTTTATGCATGCAGTACTACATAATTAAATTAATAACTGCAACGCCAACACGAAATATCATTTTATCGGCGTTTTCGGCCTAGTAGTGCATGTCAAATAAATTAACAACACCATGTCAAAAATTGCATTTTAAAGTAACACGTAATTAATTAATTTTGTAACACACAACTTTATAAACAAAATAAAAAATAACACGTAATTTGAAGTCGTGGTCGACGTCCGAATACATTTCAAATTGGTTCATTCGTGTCATTAACATGCAGTTTTTGTGAGACAGGGAGATGGTGTATAAAGGACATCATAAATTATATCATAATTTTAACAAATTGATTAACATTTTTGAATCGAAATCTAAAAATTAAAAAATAACTACTACTACTACATCATTAGAACCAAATTTACCACAGTTCCTTCAAATTTCATTGAGAGAAACCCTAAATCTACAGAAAAAATCAATCAAATAATTATTTGATTATCATTACTTGAATCAAAACCACAAAATATATGTAAACTATATAATCTACCACAGCACTAGAACCGAATCATAACATGACTTTATAGGTCGATATCGAAGTCCTAAGAAATGAAGGAAAAGAATCTAGATTGAGTACTGATAAATCTACTGTAAATTAACCAAATTGAGCATAAAAGTCGAACCTTCCACGGACGATTTTTGATGATGATGTGTCCGTTCTTCCGAATGGTTCTGACATAATGCAGATAGGTCTTGGAGGCCCTGGGAAGAAGGTTGCGGAGGAGGCGAATAAGAGATTTTAAAATTTTCTATTCCATCCGAAGAAGGTCACGATGGGATCGAGGAGGAGGAAGCGGTTTAAAAATTTTCTACTTAAAATATTAAGACGAATAGAGATAAGAAAAAAAATAGGGCATCCTAAAAGATTGGAGTAGATCACAATAATTTGAAATTTTAAAATTAGTGCTTTTAAAAGACCTTTTTTTTCTTCTGAAATACATATGATTTATATGTCTATATAAATTATATAATTTAAATATCTCTTATATTTAGATCATATAATAGTATAGATAGTACTAGTGTCATGGAACACATTATGCGTGTGTAACACGTTTTACATTGGTCATACCATTTTATGTAGCAAACATAACATAAAATTAAACTTATTTTAAAAAATTGTATTTTCCGATAGGATATTTTTTATATTAGAAATGTAAAATTATAATCTACTATTATAATTTAATCCATCATTTAAGTTAAAAATTTATTCTAATTAAAATTTAAGTTAATCTAATTTATCATTTCATCTATTATCTAAAAATTATCTTAGTTAATATAATTTGAATCAACATGAAATTTTAAGATATTAAGTTTAAATAGGTTTAAGAACACACGAAAAAAGATTTCATGATAATTTCGTAAATGTACTCCAAATAATTTTTTTTTCTTTCTGTGATTTGTTTGGTCCAGATTTGGTCTGGTATAGAGAGATTGGTTTATTTGAGATGGATATTTTTAAGAAAAATATAAGCCATTGGATAATAATGAAGGAGGGCCCGGACATTTTAATGATAAACTATATAAAAAAATCTTAATGCAGATATTTTAATATTGTCTCATTTATTCGGCAGAAAGTCACCCCAGCTCATGGTTTTAAATTTTTTTTGGGTAAGTTAAATGAAAAGAAGAAAGAACAGAGAGTGCATCATAAAACATAGGAATATGTTACATTACTTTGAATTTTTTTGAAGATAGTGCATCCTTAAAGACATTTTTATCCTAACATAAATATTATTTCATAGCTAAAAATCTAAAAAAATTTAAATTTAATTTAAACATGTCTAAAATTTCTAATCTAAATTTTAATTTAGACTTAATCTAACATAAGTTAGATAAAAATTTAACTTAACTTAAGAAAGTAATTCTATGTAACGCATAGTCAACATATAATTAGATATTTAAATTTAATTTACTATTATAATTTAATCCATCATATAAGTTATAAATTTATATAATTTAGACTTACGTTAATCTAATCTAATTTATCATTTCAAATATTATCTAAAAATTATTACTTAATATAATCTGAATCAACCTGAAACTGTAAGAGACTAAGTTTAAATAGGTTGAAGAGCATATGCAAAAATATTTTATGCTGATTTCGTAAATATATTTCAAATATTTTTTTTTTCTGTGATTGGCTTGGTCCAGATTGGGTTGGTACAGAGACATTGGTTTATTTGTAATGGATATGTTTAAGGAAAGTGTAAGCCATTGGATAATAATGAAGGAGGGTCGAGCATTTTAATGATAAGATAGATATATACATATATATATATATATATATATATATATATATATATATATATATATATATATATGGAAGCAGATATTTCAATATTTTCTTGTATTTGAAGAATGTCACGAAAACTAATGGTTTAAAGTTTTTTGTTTTGTTTGGTTAACTTAAAAGAGAGAAAAAAGAAAGAGTGCATCAAGATAGGAATTGGTTACGCTTTGCATTTTTTATAAAGATATTGCATCATAAAAGATATTTTTATCCTAACATAAGTATTATTTCATAGATAAGAATCTAAAAAATTTAAATTTAATTTAAAAAGTGTTGGGAATCAAGTTTGTTGAAGGGGGGCAGAGTTTGGTCCAAACTCGGTCCTTGGCTGAGTTCGGACCGAAGTCGATGTGGTGTTCCAAAACTTTTCTGTAAGGATCAAACCGAATTCGGTCCGAGTTCGGTGTCGGCGGCGGCTGCTCGGATTTTGGAGTTTTTATGTTATATTTTGGACCATTGGATGCTAGTGGATGGCTGGAACTTATGGTTGGCTATTTTTAGGATTTTCTAACCCTAAAATAGATTTCTCATCCTATAAATAGGGAGGAGGGTGGAGGCACAAAGTAGAAGTACAAGTTGGAGATTCATGGTGCTCGTCCACAAAAAATCTAAGAGAAAGTCCGTGCTTTGCTATTAGGACTTCACCATCAAAGACAGAAGGAGATCTAATCGAGGAGTCGTCAACTTCGGTTAGGGAGATTGTTACGGGTTGGTGTGTGATTTCAATTATAATCTTCTGTCTTTCTTCTTGAGTGTGGTGGTGGTGGGGGGGGGGGGGTTGAACCTATTAGGGTAAAGAGTTTCAATATTAGTTCTTTGCAATCTTGTAATTTTATCTGAGTTATAAAGGTTGAGATTTGTTTAGATGACGTAGTCACCGCCATATACTTGTCTTCATCTGTACTTGATGTTCGTAGATTGGTGCAACTATATCTACGGAGCAGATGAACACTCGTATGATCACCCTCACATGGAGGAACTGGGCAATTTGAAAGCCAAGGATGGAGGATCTACTCTTGTGCAAGGACTTACATGGTCCATTGGAGGGCGACATCGTAAAGCCGACGGAAAAATATGTTGATGACTGAAAACGACTGGATCGAAAGGCTGTTGGATTCATCCGCCAATGGCTGAACGACTCGGTGTTTCACCATGTGTCCATGGAGATTTCGGCGAAAGCATTGTGGGAGAAGCTGCATTCGTTGTACGAAAGAAAGACGGCTGGCAATAAGGCATTTCTGATTCGCCAACTCGTCAACTCGAAGTACACGAAGGGTGCACCTGTGGCACAATATCTGAACGAGGTTCACGACATCATCAATCAGCTGTCTGCGATGAAGATTGTCACGACCCGCACCAAAAAAATCGGACATGAGTCTTGGATACGTCCAGCCTACGCCGCAGAATCGACGGTAGAACGTTGTCTAGGTCCGTTCTAGGTCACAACAATATATATATCTCACAATAACCTGTCAATCCTCTCCAAAAGGAGGACAACCACGCAATATATATAAATACTCAATCCCAATAACTAGGGGAAGAGTAAAAGCACGATAAGGTATCATCAAGTATAATATCCAAAATACAGTCCAAGTCTAAAAGTCTACAATATCTCACAGCAGCAAAATAAATAGTAATACAGTCATCCAAAACACCAACTGGGAACAACCTAGAGAAACCCACCTAACTAAACTAAGGCGCTAGCGGCGTCTCCTCTGCTGGGACGGGCTCTTCCTCAAAATCAGGGTCGCAATACTCCTCGACACCTGACCCGTAGAAGGTCGGGCAAAAATCCTCAGGATCCTCTCGAAAAAATATGCCCAGTCAGGAGTGGAGCGAATTACATAACTCTGAAAGCAACTCCAAATGCATGGTAAGGTGTATATGACTAGCAATAGAAAAGAATACAAGATGCACAGGTAAA